>APFE030115251.1:0-14799 GCA_000404065.3 Pinus taeda | reverse complement strand
TTCTTTGACGTCCAATTCTAGCACTATGGGCCACTCGTCTCGTTAGTTTTTAGTAGCTTCTTTGAGGTCCAATTTTAACAATATTGGTGAGTGGTCCATGGGAGCACTCGAAAGGATTGAAGCTTCCAAAAGGAGGTATTTTTCTAGCAATGATTTCGAGATAAGAAACATGTCGAGATGATAGGCTATCTTGTGCCTACCTCCTTTACTCTAGTCCATGTATAACTTCCATTTATCGTTTCTATCTAAGCTAAGTGCATGTTCCTAATTACATTTTCGAAGGAATGTGCAAGGTAATCATATTTATTTCCCCTCTAATGATGAATTTGTAATTCAAATGCAACTACTAAAGCTAAATGAGTTTGTTGAGAAAGGAAATTTTATTCGTAGTAGATGTGCCCCATATATTACGATTAAGAAACCCATATCGTTTGATATGATTTGTTGAAATTTTTTAGACAATATCATAGGGGCTTCTAACGAGTCATGAAAATTTGCTTCCACTAGAGCCTCCATGCTCTCTCTAACAACCTTTACCTCATTCTCATTCTAATAACCTTTACCTCATGCAAGATGATATTGCTAGGTTTTTCCTTATTAATTTTGTCTCTAAGTAGTCTCTATTTTCCGTTGTTTTTGAGAGCCCTCATGTTCCACAAAATCACTTTCATTGAGAATGAGGTCTGGGGAAAAACACCTTTGAAAGCAAACTAATCTTGCATGAATTGGCCAAAATATTCCCTATCTATTGTATTATCTCTTGTGGAGTTTTCCTCCCCGAGCATTTGTATCCTTTGATTGGTTTGAGGGTGTCACTTGAATCCGAATAATGAGAACAGTGATGAGGAGTTGTGCGAATCGACACTCTCCCCAAAAGTGTGAATTGAATGCTAAGATATGATTGTTTGAGAAGAGCCATTTGCACCTTGAAAATTAAACTTGGTCCTTGGCATTGTAGCTACTCTAGTATCTTCGAGAGAGTTTTCTCCTCTACTTCCAGTTCATCCAAGTCTTCTAAGCTTACTAGATAACTTTTCTCCATTCTGATTTCTTCCAACATTGTCTTTACATCATGTATTTGAGGCTCCATAAGTGTCATGTCTTCGAGTGTGTTATGTGGGTTTTTTATTTTCTTTGTAGAAGTGGTTTGCATAGGCTCGAGTTGTTGTTGCAAGGATTCCTCACATGAATTTTGATACTATTGCATTGGATCTTGCCCAGCTAAGGCTTCAAATTTTGAATCTTTCTATGGGGATCTTGCTCTCCTAAGATAAAAAAAATTATTTCTCGAGGAAAAAATTATTTCTCGAGGTTGAAGCAAAGCATCGAGAAAGAGATGAAGAGGCTAAAATTGTAAAGAAAATAAGGGCCATTCTCAAAGGCCCTTGAATGATCCTCTAAATTATTGAAGATCATCACAAGAAAACCTTTGACTCCAATACTTAGGTCAACATGAACTTTTAGCTTCCATTTAGCCTTGATCCATGCTTCCATACCTCATTTCGGTGGTGAAGTACCATTAAATTTGTAGATTAAAGTGTGGCCTTGCATGAATTATATGTGCTCCAATATTTTGTTTGACTTGACCTCATATTTGGGGCTCTGAATGAATTTTGGAACATAAGGGCTTGATCTACTATTGTGTCATGTAGTGCTAAGGATTGGGGCATATTTTTGATCTCCTTGTGATGAATGAATTTCCAACGGGGGAAGATTTCCTAGACTTTTCACCTCCTCACAGTACTTGAGAACTTGTCTCCATTGAAATTTATTCCAAAATTGTTTTTGCATTGTGAATTTCAAGCTACATATGCATTGTGCTTCCACCATGTTATTTTGGTTTCTCCTTTTCCTTGAAGAAGTTCCTTGCATGGGCTTGGATTGTAGTCCCAAGGATTCATGAGTGTGACTTCTGATACTATTCTAGTCAATCCTTCTCTACTATGGATTCAATCTTTTTTTTTTGGACTCAAGGTAATACAATGTAAACTTTGAAACAGGAACTATAAACTGAAAATGGGAACTCTGGCCAAAAATCCCCGAAAAAACATCAAAAAGAGTGCTAAAAATGAAAAGTGTGTATACTAGAATGATGGTTTCTTTTTTAGGGTCAATTTTGAACATGTTTTAAAAATTGTAGTGAAAATGAAATTTTCGTGCAAAAAACACCCTGAAAACGAAAAGTGCTGATACTAGAATGATCGTTTTTTTTAAGGTCAATTTTCGACATTTTAAAAAAATGCTTGTAAAATAGAATTTTTATGTGCAAAAAAAAGTTGTTTATGAGGGAAAAAACAAACTAATGTTTTTGGTAGAATAATAATTTTCTCTCCTAAGTATAAACTCAACATGTTTTAGTAATGACCATCAAGATAAAATAATGGGATTTGAAACACTTTAAAATTCTATTACCCGGGAATCACCCTGCCACCCCCACGGGCCATTAGGTCGCCGGGGTGGGGCATAGGCTTACAGATAGCCTCTGCCCCACCCTAGTGGCCCAATGACCCACATGGTGGAGAGGTGATTTCAGGAATGACTGTACCATCCCTGTGGGCCATTGGGCCACCAGTGTGGGACGGAGGGCTGTGGACAGCCTCCGCCACACCACAACAATCAAACGACTTACGGGGGTAATGGGGCGATTCTTGGAATCACCCTACTGCGGATAGCCTCCTACCCACCCTAGGAGCCCAACGGCCTGCAGAGGTGGTGGGGTGATTGCAGGAATCACCCTGCCACCCTCGTGGGTCATTGGGCTGCCGAGGTGGGGCGAAGGGTGGAGTGATTCCCAGAATTGCCCCGCCACCCGCGTGGGCTGTTGGGCTGTTGGGGTGGGGCAGAGGTTTTTCAGAGCCCTGTGCCCCACCCCGGTGGCGTAACAACTCACGGGGGTGGTGGGGTGATTCCCAGAATCACTTGGCCACCCCTGCGGGTCATTGGGCCAACAGGGTGCGGTGGAGGCTAGAAAGTCTCTGCCCCACCTCGGCAGCCCAACGGCCTGTAGGGAGAGCCTCCGCCCCACCTCAGAGGCCCAACGGCCCGCAGGGGTGGCAGGGTGATTCCTGGAATCACCTCGGCAACCCTGCGGGCCATTGGGATACCAGGGTGATGGGCAATTCCCAAAATCGTGCCGCCACCCCCGCAGACCATTGCGCTGCCGGGGTTATTGTTATTGTCAAGCTTCAAGGGGAAAACAAATTCAAGGATGCAACTTACATGGTAAGACGTTTAAAATGTATATTTGATTGATGTTAAAAAATTCATTCATGTACAAGTTAATTGAAATTTTACTATTTCATGTTACAGGAAAAAGTTAAATCTTCTTAACCGTGAAGATCAACTATTTATAAATGATTGTGTGTTAATCCATATTGATAGTTGGGCAAAATATGATCGCTATATGTCTATTATTTTTAATCGGGTAGATGGAAATAGTCATAGCCAAATACTGACTTATCATGTTGTTGTGAGAAAACTAACATATGAAGACAAAGAAGAAAAAGGAGAGATGGTTAACATTTATAAGAGAACCACAGTTATTCATTAACTATCTTATAGACATATGTTCAAATGAAGGAGATTGGGTTTTCGATTTATTTTCTGGCTCATGTAAGTTTTATTATATGGAATTGAATTTCAATATGTTATTTCTTAATTTATATGTCATTGTACTAATTTACTTCATTATGTCAAAGGATCCCCAACCACCACTATAGGAAATGATTCGAAAGACATACATTGGGAGATTTCCAGACATCAAAGACCCATTATAAGAGGAAAATGAGCAAAATGAAGTAGAAAATATTGTGGAAGAAGATAATGATGAAACTCTAGAGGACAAATATTTTGGATTATGCGACATTGTTGATTAAGTTTAAGTTATGATTGGAAATCAAGGTCATTTTTTGTAACTATTAATTAGTTATAATTGTAATGTTGACTTTGACATTTTCTGAGAAGAATAAGCACTCAATTAAGGTTGTTATGCATTCAATATTTGTATTATGTGATTTTCACATTAATTTTTATGTTAATCATTATTTTTTGAAAAAAATTGTGATTATTATTATTATTTTGACATGAAATTCAGAAAACAAACTATTATTTAACCATTTTTAGTTAAAATGTTTCTATAAAAATTGTTATTTTAACATGTCATTTCTAGCAAAAAAATTATCAAAATGTGTAGTTTTTTAGTTATATTTATGTTAAAAATGATTTTTTTATGTCAATTTTTAAAAATTATTGTTTTTTAGAGACAATCATTTCATGTGGATTGAAAATTAATTAACGGTGTATAAATATGTAGAATATCGAAAATTCAAAATATCGACCTTCTTCTTTAAATATACAAAATAATAAAAAGCTTCACTGCAAAAAAAATAAAAAAAATATTAAGAAGAAGACCACTTAAAAAATTATTAATTTTAGGAAATAATAATTTACATTTCATACATTAGAAAATTTAAAGTCAAAATGGGTCTTTTAAAAAAAGAGCCTCATGCAGAATTACCACTTTTTTGAATGAGCATGAAAATCACTACCATTCTAAAACACAATGTACATAAAAAAATATAATGTTCTAAAAACTATGCTCTAAAAAAAACATGTGTATTCTGCATCACTCCCTTTCAAAATCGGGTCACTTTTTTGCTACCTCTACAAAATGGGTAACAATATCAGTTCTTGTTTCAAAGTTTATATCTTTGTATCCTTAAGGTTAGGTTTTCGGGGCCTATGGTTGCTCCTCCTCTCTCATGATTGTTGAAACCTTTTTTATTAGTGCTTATGACTATCTCCTTTGGCTTGGGGGGATTGATGAGGGGGAAGTCCCTATAAATGTATTCATGTTCATGGTACCTTTTACAACAAAAGGGATATGCTCATAATCAATGGGTTGTATGATATCCTCATCATGGGGGAAGATAAATATGGATTTCAATAGTAGCCCTCAAGCATTCATGTACACATATATCCTAACATAGGTATTTAACCTCTTGGATTTTTTTATTTATGAGGATTTTACATAGTTCCAATGGTATTTCCAATTCCCACCAAGATATATTCTTGCCAATATTTAATTTATATAGCGTACAATATTTCCCATATAGGAGCAACCAAAAATGTTTTTTTATCTCGGTTGAAATAAGGCATCCATAACTCAATGAGGAGACAAGAATTTTTAAGAAAATAAAGACCATTCTCGAAGACCCTTGAACAATCCTCTAAATTCATGAAGACTGTTATAATAAAACCTTTGGATCCAAAATGCAAATTAATATGCATTTTTTGCTTCCATTTAGCATTGATCCATGATACCAAATCTTGTTTTGTTGGCGAAGCACCAATAATTTTTCATATTAAAGTGTGGTCTTGCATGGATTCTATGTGATCCTTGATTTTATCTTGCTTGAACTTGTATCTGGGGTCTTCAAAGAATTTTGAAAAATACTAGCTTGATCTACTATTCTACCATGCAGCGCCAAGGATTGGGGCATATTTTTTACCTCCTTTTGATTAATTTCCCGATGGGGATATTGATGAGGTTCTACTGCTGCAACCTTCTTCCTAGGCTTAGCATCTCGAGAGACTAAAAATGGTAGGAGGGAACCACACCCCCTGTCTCGGATGAGGTGGTCATAGGTTGGTGAAAATCAAGCTGAAAATAAAGTCCTAACAAAATATTAGAGTTGGTTGTGGAAAATGCCAATGTTTCACGGTTGTAACACATGTAAACCCTAAAACTAGCTCATCAACATTGTCGTGTGTTGTTTCATAGGTTCTCCACCATATTAGTCTTAACTATTATCACTTGATTTGATTAATTAATCAAGCCCCCTTCTTTTCTTTGTATATATAACATTAATTATAATACTGTACCTAACAATAATTTTAATTTTTATATAAAATTATTTAATACATTTTATACAACTTAATTATTACAATTTAGCTAAACTAAAGGAAATACAAATAAAATTCCAAGCCATTAGTGACCACTTATGGTCTCTAGTTGCTCCTCTCTAAAGAAAAGAACACATAATGTTTCTCATTGAGCTCAAGATGACTTTCAGTGCATTTAGGACCAAAATTCTATAAATCGAGAGTGATTGAAGCACCAATTTGGGGAGAATTAATCTTCTTAGAAATTGTAAGGCTTTGAATGTCCATTTGTTTATTTTGGAGGAAATTATATCCAAAATATCTCTCTAGTGAATAGTTTTCAAGGAATTCTCTTTTAGGGTGACTCCTTGATAAATGATTAGGAAAGAGGCTCATGAGAAACCCAAAATACATGAAAAATGAGATTGAATGCTAGGATTTGTATTGAAGAAGAAGACTTGGTACTTGTTGGGGTGTATTTTAGTATGAGAGGCTAGCATAAGGTTATTCAAAATGTGCTTAAAGGCCAAGTCCTCTTGAATCGAGGGCTCACTCATAAACATAGTGTCATCCATAAACTACTAGTGGTAAACATTTATTGAGAAGAATTCCATCTAGCACAACATTAGGCATAGAATATCTATGAAAATTCTTGAGGCCTTCAACAAATCACAAAAACCAAGAAGGGTAGAGTGGGTCTTGTTGGTGTATACCTCGAGAGGTGCTAAAGGTGCAGGATGGGGAGCCATTGATCAAGATAGAGAAGAAAGTGGAGGAGAATAAGGAAGCCACATGTTTAGCCCAATCATAAAAGAAACCAAATGCTTTCAAAGTTCAGAGAAGATAAGCCCAGCTCAATTTATCAAATTCTCTTGACAAATTTAATTTGATTACCATATATGCTTTTCTAACTTCTTTCATAGTGTGTATAAGTTCATGGGCTACTACGATCCTGTCTAGGATTTAATATAGCCCGAGTGCTCCTTGGAGTTAAGCAAAGGAAACATGGTTTGAGTATGTGCAGAATGATCTTCGAAAGGATTGTGTACATCACGTTTCATAATGCGATAGGTTTGAAGCTACTTGGGTCTCTTGCTCATGCTCATTTAGGAGAAAGAGTGAGGAATGTGGCATTTGAAGTAAGGGGGAATATAGAATCTTCTTTGTGATTCACCTACCAAAGCTAATATCTACTCACGTAAGAATTCCCAACTTGTTTGGAAAACATATGAGGTGAAGCCATCTAGTCTAGGGACCTTATTTTTTGAGAGGCTCACCAGTGCTTAATCCTCAACATCATACAAGGTAATTTCCTTCATTAAAGGCGTGTTTTGATCTTCAATGACCCATCTTATAATTTGGGTGATTATTTTCTCCATGGCTTGTAATCTATTAGGGTTAGGTTCTTTAAGGATAGTGTTGTAGAAGAAGTAATTTATTTTTCAATATCCCTATGATAAGAGATATGATATCCATTCTAACCGATCTATGAGAAGATACAATTATGATACCTATGTTTCAACATTGGTTTGTGGAAAAACTGAGTGTTCTTGTCCCCTTCCTTGAGTGATGAGATCCTAGATCTTTTCCTCCATAAAGTCTCCTCTTGCTTCTGTCTTTCCTCTAGTCCTTTAATAACCCCCCCATCCATCTTTGAAAAATATTTATACCACCCTTCAAGTGTCATTTATTGTTGAATGAATTCCATTTCAGTTTCCATATTTTATATTTTCTCGAAGATGTTTGAAATTTCTTCATGATTCAAATTTTTAATTAAACCTTTTAGAGTTTGCAACTAATGTTGAAAGGTGAAGATGGGGCAGAGGCTTGAATTATCCAAATCCCACCATTACTGCTTCGCTTTCTCTAAGAAGGATGAATGTATTAATAAAAAAGTCTCAATTATGAATGGTGAGTTTTAAGCAGCTTCTTTGAGGTCTAATTCTAGCACTATATGTGAGTGGTCTAGTCAAGTTTATGTCGCTTCTTTGAGGTCCAATTCTAACACTATTGGCAAGTGCTCCGTGTGAGCACTCGGAATGATGGAAGGTTCGAAGAGGAGGTATTTTTCCAATAACGATTATGAGATAAGAAATATGTATATTTTATCTCGCGCCTACCTCCTCTATTGTTATCCAAGTATAGATTCCATTTACTATTTCTATCTCAGCTAACGCCATGTGCCTAATTTCATATTTGAAGGACTGTGTAAGGTAATCATATTGAAGTCCCCTCCAACAATGAATTTCTTCTTCAAATGCAGTTGTTGAAGCTAAATGAGGTTGTTGAGAAAATAAATTTTATCCCCACCACATGTGCCCCATATATTTCCATTAAGAAACCCATATTCTTCGATATGGTTGGTTGAAATTTTTGAGAGAGGATGAGACAGGATCGTGGGGGCTACTATGAATCATGAAAATTTACTTCAATGGGGTTCAATAGGATTCATAGACTGTTTTTCCTTGAGCATCAAGAGATATCAACTCATGCCCTTTCTACCATTACTCCACTAGAGCCTCCATGGTGGCTCAAACAACCTTTACTTTGTGCAATATGATAATGATAGGTTTTTTGTTATTAATTTCGTCTCTAAGTACTCTCTATTTTATGTTGTTATTGAGACCACTTATGTTCCACAAAATTACTTTCATTGAGAAGGAGGTATGTGGAAAAACACCCTTGAAATAGAACTAATATTATGTGAATTGGCAAGAATATTTTGTGTTTGTTGTATTATCTCTTGTGCACTTTTCCTCCCACATCATTTGTCTCCTTTGATTGGTTTGAGGGGGTCTCTCAAATACAAATAATGAGAACAATGATGAGGATTTGTGAGTCAACACTCTCCCCAAAAGTGTGAATTGAATCCTAAGATATGATTGTTTGAGAAGAGCCATTTGGACCTTGAAAACTGAACTCGGTCCTTGGCATTGCAACTACTCTAGTATCTCGGAGAGGGTTTTCTCCTCTACTTCCACTTCATCCAAGTATTCTATGTTTAGCAGAGATCTTGCCTCCATTTTCATTTCCTCCAACATTGTCTTTGCATCATGCATTTCACGCTCCATTGAGTGCGTTATCTCAGTTTTTCATTTTCTTTATAGAAGTGCCTTGCATGGGCTCGAGTTGTGGTTGTAAGGATTTCTCTCGCAACTGTTGATCCTATTGCAATGGATTATGTTGTGCTCAGAAAATAAGGGCCATTCTCAAATGCCCTTGAATGATCATCTAAATTAGTGAAGATCATCGTAATAAAATCATTGACTCCAATATATAAATCAACATGCACTTTTAGATCCCATTTAGCATTGCTCCATGCTTCCATGTTTTGTTTCGGTGGCGAAGTATCAATAAATTTGACACATTAAAATGTGGCCTTGCATGAATTCTATGTGCTCCAAGATTTTATTTGACTTGACCTCACTCTTGGGATTTTGAAATACTTTTCAACCACAACGACTTGATCCATTGTTGTGGCATATAGCGCTCAAGATCCTTGCAGGGAGGATTGATGAGGTGTGGTTGCCGCCACCTTTTTCCTAAAATTATCATCTCGTGAGACTACATTGTCGTAGGAGTGGGGCCATGTTTTTCCTAGACTCAGCATCTCGTGAGACTACATTGTGGTAGGAGGGTTTCACCACCTCTCCCGTGGACTAGGAGACCATAAGTTGATGTGAATTAAGGTAAAAATGAAGTCTTAGCGAAAAATTAGAGTGGGTTATAGAAAAAAGTTTGAAGGTTGTAATGCATGTAAATCCTAAATCTAGCTCATCAAATTTAATCTTTAGCAAGAGGTGCTCCACCACCATATTATAATTAACTCTCATTATTGATTTAGTTAATTAATTAAGCCACCTTATTTTTTTTATATTGTATATAAAACATTAATTATAGCATTGTACCCGAAATACAAAATAATTAATTGTAATATTTATATAGCATTATTTAATACATTTTATACAACATTATAACTATTTAAATAAGAAATATACAGAAATATTTAAATAAATTAAAAAGGATTACAAATTTAAAAAGGGAAAGCCTAATTCTCCCATTTTTTTAGAAATATGGAAAATAAAAAACGTAATTCAATATATCATAAACATTATATAAAATAAAAAATAACAAACAAACACATGACATTCATGGTGAAGCATCCACGTGTGCCAGTGTGTTCAATGAGAAGGAAGTTTGTCCATCTGACCGAGATATGACCGAGATATGACCTTGGGTGGTTCGCTGGTTCTTCCATATCTAATGCGCACCTAGAACCTTCCAGCCTTAATACAGCCTATATCCAGTCCCAAGTTTGATCAACGTAATGGTTGTATTGAGTCCCAAGTTTCATCAAGGGAACTAATTTGTTTTCTTGACAAAAAAGAAGTTAGGTAATTAGAAGGAATAGGTACCCTCCACTCGTCGTTAGATTTTTTGGAGCTAAGGAGCAACAGAAGGATGATTTGACATTTTGATATGCAGATGAATTGAAAGTAGAGTTGCAGGTGATCTTTCTTTTATTTTTAGAGCTTTTATGAATTTTGTGATTTTTCAACAAGCTGGTGTTAAGTTAAAAATTTTAGAGGCAAATAGGTTTTCTAAATAATACTAAGAGTTATTTGTAGAAATTGTTCCCAAAACATCTAGATTATTTTAAAGCAGTGTGTAATATGTTTCAAAAATTCCATTCATAAATTTGCATATAAATACTTTAAATCCCTAAAAAATACTTAAAATTCAGAACAAAAGTGGTGAAAAGTAAGTAACTCATATAAATACTTAAAATCCCTAAAAAATACATAAAATTCAGAATAAAAATGGTGAAAAGTAAGTAACTTTACAGTAAAGACAGGGTAAAGACATAGAAATTAGTAGCCAATTTTTCCAACAATTTTATTATCTAAATTCATGTACAGTGTTGCAGTTCATTACTTATATTCCATTTTCAAGTTTGTATTCCATTTTCAAGTTTGTAGAGCTCCGGGACAGGTTGACCCCCGAGGAAAGGTCCCCTCCCCACCTCTATTCCCAAGGTAAGGTTGAATCCAGTTCATTACTTATATTCCATTTTCAAGTTTGTATTCCGTTTTCAAGTTTGTAGAGCTCCGGGACAGGTTGACCCCCGAGGAAAGGTCCTCTACCCACCTCTATTCCCAAGGTAAGGTTGAATCCCCAGGCAAGGTTGAATCCCCATCCTCCCATCCCTCTAATCATCCCATTAGATCATCCCATGTTCTCTTGCTTATGAGACTTTTGATTGACTCCAGGGCAGCTCCTTACGTGTGTGTGTGCCCGCCGTGGGGGTATGCCTGTGCACATGTACGTATCCCTGTATGTGTCTGGACGGGTATGCGTGTATGCGTGTGTGCGTGTTATCGTGCATGTGCAGAGATAGCGTGATCGTGCATAACAATTTAGAAACTTGCTTTGGCCTTCTTCTGATATCTAAAAAAATATAATGCTTTTACACTACCTTGATATCCAAAAAAAAATATAATGCTCGAAAAATATAATGCTCTTACACTACTTTGTATTGAGTATTGTATTAAAAAATTACAAGTGTTTTTAAAACTAGTGGAAAACCCAATTCTAGTACAACTTGAAGTGCCATAAAAAAAATTATTTGCCAGTTTGTTTATTTATGTTAAAATTGAATATTTTATATCAAAATATTTTTTACAGTTTGTTTATTTATGTTTAAATTGAATATTTTTCATAGTTAGTTAGTTTATTTATTTTTAAGTTGAATAGTTTTCACAGTTAGTTTGTTAATTTATTTATGTTTAATTTGAATTATTTTTCATAGTATAGTTTTATTTATATTTTAATTAAAATTATTTTATTATGCTATGTTTTCAAATTTGAATATTTTTAAGAGTTTAATTAGTTTATTTATGTTTAAATTAATATTTTATCTCAATCTTTTTGTATTACAGATATTTTTAAAATTGAATATTTTTCACAGTTAATTTGTTTATTTATATTTAAATTGAATATTTTTCACTTAGTTTATTTAGCTATTTTATTTAGGTTTAAATTAAATATTTTATCTTATAATTTATGCTCGATATTTTTTCTATACCCGAACCATTTACCCTCATTTACCCACAAAAACACTCATAAAAGAGAAAAAAAACAGTGTTTTCCATTCTTCTAAGTTTCCATAGTATTTAGAATAACCATGGGTGTTTTTTAATAAAAGGTATGTGGGAGGAAGACCGGAATTTTTAGTACCATTGGGTAGTAAAGACAACTTAATGGTAAGTCGTAAGTCGTAATTCGAATGGGATTGTATTCATGACCCTCTCACCCAAAAGTGTTTTGATAATTTTTATTTTTTTATCCACTGAGAAAACTTAAGAGCCTATTTAAAAAAAATTTGCAGACGCCCTTGAAAAAGCAACCACGGTCACTTCCTCTATACAGGTTAGTTGTTCACTACAGCTCTGGACTCTGTACTTGAAGTTTTCCCGTTTAATTGTCATTGTTAATTCAATTGCTTCAATTGAGGTGAAAAGGCTGATGAAGTTCTGACCCGTAACAACCAAGTCACCTTTCTACGGAGAATAAACAGCGGGCTCATCCATCCATGCATTCATCATATGGCAATTCTTGGCTGTCCAGAATGTTTATCAAATCTGTATTCCACTGAATCCGTAAGCTGTGGCTCGCCCATTTTCCGTCGGGCAAATAATACGTACGCAGCGGCTCTCCCATTTTCTGTCAGGCAAATTTGTCCTTCGAAACATCAAATTAATGGTGGCAGATATCCACAACGACATTTTCTTATAGGGTTTGTTAATTTCACTTGGAACGCATATTCGTTTGTTGAATTGTTCTTTATCAACGCGCTGTCATTCAACATCAACGGGTAGTGATAGACGAGTTATTCACTATCAACGCGGTAGTGATAGGCAAGTTATTCACTATCAACGCGATAGTGATATGAGAGTTACTAGCAGTATATGCGGTCAGATATGCCAAATGTCCCCGCCGATATGCGACCTTTACATAACGCGAGCTATTTCCGACAGGTATTTCTGGATATCCGATCAATCTTTGCCGGATACGCTAGTAATTTATGGGCAATGCGGTTTGGTTATGCCGATATGCGAATTATGAGCCTGGAACGAGACCTATCTCTGCCCGATATGCTACTTATCCTTCCGGTATAAGCGTCTTATCTAGCCGGAGATAACTGGAATGATAAGTCGCATATCCGGCAGAGATAAGTCGCATATCCGGCCGCTCGCGCGGAAATATCTCGCATAAATGGCAATGGTTACTGGCATTGCCACGAATGAACTCGCGTATAACGTGTCGGAAATGGTTGGCGCCAACGGTAAATGGCATAACCGGGCATATCCGGCTAAGGTTACTCGCGTATGATACGAATAACTCACTTATCATACCCGTTGCGGATAACGGCGAGGGCAATTTACTCGCGTATGATACGAATAACTCACTTATCATACCAGTTGCGGATAACGGCGAGGGCAATTCACGCGAGTTATCTCGCGTTGCAGATAATGGCGATGGTAATTACGACGTGTTGCATATAATGGCCATGGTAATTCACGCGAATACTGGGTTGCTCAACCCATAGTTGCTTCAAACCCTTGCCATCGTCTTGCAATTTATTATTATTATCATGCTTTTGATCGCATAGTCTTATTGCTGGCTACTCTCATGAATAGACTCAGAAAATGCCGCAAGACCCTGCCTGTGTATATCCACTTGGGGCTCTTTATTCTCAACCCGCCCTGTAAATCTCCTGTGTACGATTTCTAGTTTCTAGCAAATCTAGGATTTGGCGCATGTGTTGGGTGGATTGTGCCTGCTAGCACTGTGAGCCACATTTGTGTGGCTATCTCGGCGAATGTAGGTGACAGCCTCGAGGGACTTTTCCGGCAGCGATTCCGACCGTGAAGGAATTTTTACCAACCAGCTGGCAAACTCAAATGATAGATTCGTAGCTCAAAACCGCTAGAAGCGTGTGAATCCTAATACGTCATCGCCCCAAAGATTCATTTGAAATTGAATTTCAGGCTAAAATTAAAGATCCAAGGCCTTGGCCTTTAATGCCACATTACATCTGAATTTGAGGGTAAAATTATGTGTAGCAGCCCTAGCATGGGGCGCTAGATTTACATTTAGTAAAGATTTAGCTCCTTAAAGAAAGAAAGTACCCTGCCCGGAGCTAGACTTACAGTTAGTAAAGAAAGGAGCCTCCCGGCTCCCATTGACTTCCCTTCTTTATAACAGCATTGCCAACCAAAAAATTGACCATTGTACTCAAACATACACATATGCTCCCGTGCAATCATACTTTTAAACATCTTTATACGTCTGTAGGGTTTTGAGTCAGCACATAGCGTTTTAAGTATTTCTGCAGATTCTTTCTCATTTAAAGGTTTATTTTTTCTCATTTAAAGGTTTATTTTAAAGAATCCAGAGAGAATGTGTAAAACATTGGTACATTTGTCTATGTATAATCATTGCTATCTGCAACCGAAGGCCTTTCAGAGGATTCTGATTTTCTGGATAGCAATATGGATTTTCTCTTTCTCAATTTTCTCTTTCTCTTCTCCCCTGCCAAAGATTCTTCCTCACCTCCAACCATACACTGGGTTTTATGGGCTTTACACACTCATTCCAAACCTTGGAACGCCTCAGTGATCAAATGAGGCTCAAGAAACAATCATGGTACCTGGGCATGAACATATAACATCAAATCTATGCAATATTTTAGTTAATTTAAATGTGAAAATATGGTAGTTTTCATAATTTCAAAAACAAATCCAGTTTCAATTTAGTAGTCACTAACCATAGTTGTATATTAAATTTATAATCATGTTTCCGGAGAACCTCCTATTATAATAAATAACTTTATATATATATATATATATATAT
>APFE030115248.1:0-14091 GCA_000404065.3 Pinus taeda | reverse complement strand
AAAGCTTATCATATATCCCTTAATGTTTAAAATCCCTTAATGTTTAAAATGGAAAGCAGTGATTAGTAGTGCTAAAATAATGGTATTTTTACATGTTTTCCGTTCTAGTGTTTTCTTACAATAGCCATTAAAATAAACTAGCATACCCTCAAAGTGGGAGAAGGGAACACTTACCAAAAAGAAAGGTGTATATGTTGCTAATGTTGTCGTTGTTGTTTTTAAATCATCATGTAATGCATTGTTATTAGTCATCTTCTTTCTATACTGTTTAATCTATATATTCTATGGGCGTAGTCTCCCCTTTATAATTAATTAACTCCTCTTAATATTATAAATTAATAAATCATAGTATAGGTGTTAAAAGAGGTGAAAGAGTTTTTCTCAAAAAATAATCTTGGTTGACATGGTTCAATGATGAAATTTTATGATATGTTGTTATTAAACATTCAAGGAAGTGTTATTTCAACATACCTATACAATGTGAAAGATGAGTATCCAACTATTTGTCTAATTAAAGGTCGGGTATTGAAAACATGTTGATAGTGAAGAGTATTACATCTATTTGTAAGATAAGGTAGCATAGTCTAATGGAAACTTTACTTATCTCAAAATGATGGTGTAATGTGATTATATAAGAACAACTTTGTACAATTGAAATGATGCTTCAACTTGAGTAATATATGGTCGCCATTATGATTTGACACAATTTCATGGGTAGCCGGCAAAACTCAATTAGAGGCTAGTAACTATTGATTCAAATGAGAGAAACAGTCCACCATGCACAACAAGATCATTACATTAGAAATTTCCCATCAATGGTGGCATGTTGGGTTCGATCATTGTCCTTTCATAAAGTATATATGTTCCATGACCTATGCATGAATTCCATTAAAAACAAGCCACATATTCCATTCATGGGATTTTGTGATGATTATTAATTAAATTAGTGTTTGTTCCATTCCCCTTTTGCTTCTCTCAATGAAGTGAATCAAAATCCTAGCAAGTCCAATGCTCTTTGGTTAAGTTGGTGTTTCTTTCTTTCATGTTTTCTTTCACCTAAACGGACTAAATTAAAATCTTAGCAAATTTCAATACTCATATCAAGTGACACTTATGAAGAGATAATCTATGATCACATTATTTATCTTTGAAATTCTTAGTTAGTCACCTCTCCTCCCCTACAGCCAACTTTGAGACCCAAAATTTGAGGTTAGAATTAACAAACATTAAAATTTTATAAATACAAAATTCTTAAATATAATGTAAAGAGGTGTATTATTATTATAATATTAATATATCTAAAAATGGTGTCAATTAAGGTATATTAACCACATTGAAAAATGTAATGTGTATAAAAATTTGTAAAACTTTAAACTGTGAGCAAATGAACTAGAAAATTTTTTCAAGGAAAAAAATTTCTTCTACATCCTTATTACCTCTATATATAACATTCTTAGAAAATCACAATTTATAAATTACTATTTTACAAAATTAATATATTATTCATTTTTATCTTGTTTTATTAAATAAAATATACCAGGTTACTTATTCCCTCCATATATGTATTCTACTAAAATCACCAATTTCTAAATTCTACAAATTTTACAAATATTTAAATATTTATCCCATTTTATGTTTTGTATTTTATTTAATATAAATATACTTCATATTAAGCTTAAATAAAAGGTACGAATGGAAACTTTGATTGACACTTATTACCGTTGCATCGTCGCATGGCTTTGATTGTTAATTTTAAATTCTACAAAGTTTACAAAATATGTAAATATTTATCCCATTTTATGTTTTGTATTTTATTTAATATAAATATACTTCATATTATGCTTAAATAAAAGGTACGAATGGAAACTTTGATTGACACTTATTACCGTTGCATCGTCGCATTGCTTTGATTGTTAATAGCATTACAATTTAGAAAATAGAATTAAAGAAAAATAATAATATAATTTTTATGGCTGCAATCACATATTACTTTTAATTTTAATTTGGAAGGATAAATGGCTCTCAAAATGTCCATATTACTTTCCTTAATTAAAAAAAGATGAAGTTTAATGTATCACCACTATCATGATCAGGGTAAATAAATGGTTTCCTCGCAGTTGTGATTGCCAAATGGCGTTCAGATGAAAATGTAAAAACACCTGGTCAACATGCAAGTGGGAAGCTTCCATCAAATGAAAATAAATAACATTCCAGTTCCATGGACAGATTCAGTTGCATCATATTGATGCAGCAGTGGTTCATTCTTCATCCTATGGTGTGAGAATAAAAATCTATATGCTGATCCAGAACCTTCACTGAGAAGGGAAGTTTCACTGCTTTACCTTTTCCTTGTTTATAGTTAAAATAGTGGTAAAGTCTGCAACTATGAATACAATCACTTCAGCATCAGTCACTCAAATAGTGTAGTATAATCACTCGTTAGTTGTTTATAATGACCATTTAGTTGGATTTTCAAGACAAACCTATAATACTGGAACAAAGGCATGCCATGTTTGTTTGGGAGACAATTAATTTTAGAGTCTAGTTATCGTTTCCTCGGCACAACCTGTAGTTTGAATTCCGCCTCCTAAGTTACGTAGACCTAAAATTCTGCAGAATTTGTAGTTTTGGGTGGTTTTCAAAGCAGAATTTGGAGCAGTAACTGTAATTTGAAGGAAGTTTGATGGCTTCGAGACCATATTGACCAAAAAGGATCAAGTGGGTGTGTGTTTGAATCAGTCAATATTAGCGGGCTATTTAATACATTAACGACTTGATGATCTCGATTCAATGTTATTGGGAATTTTATGGTGTCTATGTGTGAAGAATTGGATCAAATTCACAGATTATATATCTTTTATATATCTTATATATGAAGTAGAAATCATATATTTGTTTATTTTACTTGATGGGGCGTGAGAAATTAATCCCAACCACCGCAATAAACACCTTAATAGCAGCCATATTTGTGAGCAGTAAATTTGCATGTTTTGTCTCTGTTTGAAGATTTTTTTGCAAGTTTTGTCTCTATTTGAAGATGGAAGCACTGAAGCCAAAACAGAAGTAGCGAACCATTCCACAACACAACAAAAAATTTAAGTCATTTAATATATTTTGGTAAATAGATATGGGCAAGCATTCATTGGGCTACTTTTTCCCACCCTCCACAAACACCTATGGCATCACTGCCCACACTCAATGACAACAACATGTTAATTATTTGCTTTGTCATCTATTAATGTAAAATTGTATATTGACATAAACATGTATGTAAAAGTCATTTTGCAAGTTAGAGAGAAAGAGAGCTAGAGTCTCTTGGGAGAAAATCATGGAGCAAATTTTGGTGGGCACATGTAAGTGAAGTGTAAATCACTGTAAACCTTGTTTTACTTGGTGAATAAGCCACAGTGTATAGGAATGTATTTTCATGAATTATAAATTAATCCTAAGTTTTTATTGTTTCTCCAAGCTTACTTTGTTTTACTTTGATATTTTTGCGTAAATTTTTTCAACATGGTATCACAGCGGGTTAAACTCTATTAGTGTAAAACCAAGTGTTTTTATTAACATTTAAAATTGTTTTGAGGGTAGATTTTTTTCAGCATATTTACCATCAGGTCCAAAGTTTTTTTCCTTACACTTAAAAATGGAAACATCAAGCACAAGCTTCACTAATCCTCAAATACCTCAGTTTAATGGGAAAATTTATGATTATTGGGCTATTACAATGAATGCCCTATTTTCTTCTCAAAAAAATTGGGATTTGGTGGAGAATGGTTTTCAAGAACCAGCAAATGCAACAACATACAATGCCTTATCTCCAACATAGAGACATTTTTTAAGGGACAAGAAGAAGGATTCAAAAACCCTGTTCTATATTTTCCAAGCAGTTCATGAAATTATTTTCCCAAGGGTTGCAGCAGCAACGAAGTCTAAGGAAGCATGGGACACCCTCCAGACAACCTACTAAGCCATGGAAAAAGTCAAGACATCAAAGCTGCAAATGTTGAGAAGAGACTTTGAAACACTTTGTATGAAAGAGTCTAAGAATGTAGACTCATTTTTTACACATGTAAGTTGGCTGGTTACTCAAATTAGGTCTCGTTTTTTACACATGTAAGTTGGCTGGTTACTCAAATTAGCTCTCATGGTGAGACACTTGAGGAAAGAAGAATAGTTGAGAAAGTTTTGAGAAGTTTGCCAACAAGGTTTTATGCCATTGTTGTGGCCATAGAAGAGACAAAGGATCTCTCACAGTTCTCAGTGGATGAGCTTAATGCATCACTAATTTCTCATGAACATACATTGAATAGAGTAACAAGCTGCTCATTGGAGCATGACTTCAAGACACAAGTTTCATTTGGTCAAGGTAGAGGCAGAGAAAGATCATATGCTAGAGGAAGAGGAAGAAGCCCAGAAAGAGGTGGAAGAAACAACCCTTCAAGCTCAAGTGGGAGAGGCAGCAATCAAAATCCAAGTCAAGGCCCAATCCAAAATCAAGCACAAGGTCAGAGGTATGATAAATCTCAAGTTCAATGTCATTAGTGTAAGAAGTATGATCATTATGAAAATGAATGTAGTAAGAGGCAATATGACATTAGTAACAAACCATGCGTAAATTTCACAAATAAAATCAGAACCATGATAACATGTTTTTAGCTTGTAAGGAAGCACAAGAAAAACAAGTGATATATGGTATCTAGTTTCAAGGTGTAGCAACCACATGTGAGGAAACATAGAAATGTTTTCCAATCAAGATGAAAGTGTGAAATTTGAAGTGACATTAGGGACTGATAGAAAAGTCCCTGTCATGGGAAAAGGAAGAGTTAATATCCTAACAAAGAAAGGGGAGAAGAAGTATATCCCAGATGTTCACTTTGTCTCAGGTCTGAAGCATAACCTCATAAGCATTGGACAACTCATGCAAAAGGGCTACAATGTTTTTTTCAAGAATGATGTATGCACAATTTTGGATAGGCCTCCAAGGAGATATTTGATTGCAAAGGTTCATATGACAAACAATAGAATGTTTCCCCTAAAATTAAAATTAGATCTGAAGGAAGAGGGTGCACAAGCACAACTATCAATGAACTAACAAGAAGAGGGAAGAAAATATGTAGTTGTCACACAAGTAAACTTTCAAGCAGAGGTCAAAGATGACAATTGGTTATGGCATTTGAGATTTGGAAATATCAACTTTGGGGTTTGAATTTGCTACATAGGAAAGGCATGGCGAAGGGACTACCACTCATAGAAAAACTAGACAGCCTATGTGAAGGATGTATTTTGGGTAAGCAACATAGAGAGACATTTCCAGCGGGAAAGTTAGTAAGGGCAAAGGCACCTATTGAGATTGTCCACTCGAATTTATGTGGACCAATGCAGACACCATCAATCGATGGTAGCCACTATGTATTGACCTTCATAGATGACTACACAAGGAATACATGGGTCTATCTCCTAAAACAAAAAGGTGAAGTGTTTGAGCACTTTCGCCAATACAAAGCTCTTGTTCAGAAGCAAAGTGGACACTACATCAAAGTCCTTAGTACTGACAGAGGTGGAGAATACATCTCAAATGATTTCCTTCATTTTTGTAGGGAGCATGGAATTCACAAGCAATATACAACAAGGTATACATCTAAGCAAAATGGTGTGGCAAGAAAGGAAGAATAAGACCATTATGGAAATGGAAAGGAGTATGATGAAGGAAAATCATTTGCCAAATGATTATTGGGCTGAAGTTGTCACTTGTGTAGCATATAACTTGAATAGATGTCCAACCAAAAGCATCCAAAACATAGTTCCTGAAGAGGAATGGAGTGGAATAAATCATAATGTCACTCACATGAGAGTTTTTGGATGTGTGGCATATCCACATGTCTCGGATGAGTTGAGGAAGAAATTGGACAGCAAGGGGGAGAAATGCATATTTGTTGGATAAAATGATGAATCCAGGGCATACAAACTCTACAATCCATTAACCAAGAATGTCATAATCAATAAAGATGTGCATTTTATAGAAGAGGAAGCATGGGATGGAAGTTTAGAAAATACAATCAATGTCAAAGCATGCATACCACATAAGGACAAAGAGGAATTAACAGCAGCAAGTAATTCCTCATCAGTGACTCCCTCTACACCTATTCAAGAGAAACAAAGAAGGTAGCAAGCAACACCATCAATAAATAATAGGACAGTTTTGTGCAGCCGAGCAAGTGATTCTCCAAACACGCTGCAAATCACAACACCAAGTGACATGTCAAGCCCATCTTCTACAAGCACAAGAAGACCAAACTTCAAAAATTTAAATGAAATTTATGAGCAAGATGAAGTTGATAGTAGCTCTGGTCTGAATTCCTTATTTTCCTTGTTTTGTCATGTAGATCACCCAATTGATTTTGAGGACACAGTCAAAGAAGAAAAATGGGTGGCGGTAATGGAGGAAGAAATAGAAGCAATAGAAAGGAATGGCACATGGGAGTTAGTGAAACTTCCAAAAGGAAAACATGTCATTGGAGTGAAGTGGGTCTATAAGACCAAAAGCAACATTAAGGGAAATATTGAAAGGGACAAAGAAAGGCTAGTTGTCAAAGGATACAAGCAGCAGCATGGAAGAGATTACGTGGAGATGTTCGTGCCAGTCGCGGGGATGGAGACAGTGCACGCATTTGTGGCAATTACCGCGAAGCATAAATGGAGAGTGTATCAAATGGACGTAAAATCAACGTTCTTGAATGGAGTGCTGAAAGAGGAAGTGTATGTTGCACAACTGCTTGGTTATGAGGTAGAAGGCCAACAAGACGAAGTGTATCAGTTGAGGAAACCTCTTTATGGGTTGAAGCAAACATCGTGCACATGGTACAACAAGATAGATGCCTACTTGTTGGACAATGGTTTCGCCAAATGTGATGGTGAACCCGCTCTCTACATTAAAGAGAGTGAAGGTAAGATTCTCATTGTCATCTTATATGTAGATGATTTGATTTTTACAGGCAGTGATGATTTCCTCATCGTTGATTTCAAACAAGTCATGAAGAATGAATTTGAAATGATTGACATGGGGTTGTTAAGATATTTTTTGGGCATATAAATGAAGAAAATAGAAAATGGCATTTTTATCTCTCATGTGAAGTATGTAGCAGACATTTTGGAGAGGTTTAAAATGCACAACAACAAGCACGCACCAACTCCAACTATCATGGGGTTGAAGTTGAGCAAAGAAGATTGCAGCAGCAATGTTAGTCCGACATTATACAAAAGCATGATAGGCAACTTGATGTATTTGACCGCCACTAGGCCAGATATAATGTATGCAGTAAGTTTGGTGTCGAGGTTCATGGAGAGACCCAAGGAGACACATTGGAAAGAAGCAAAAAGGATTCTATGGTATGTCAATGGGACAAAACAGTATGGTGTTTTGTACACTGAAACAGATGATTTCAGGCTCGTTGGTTAAACTAACAGTGATTAGGCATGAAGTATCGATGACAAAAAGAGCACATCAAGATATGTTTTCCATTTGGGTTCCGGACAGGGGTAATTTTAGGGGCGAATAATCGCCCAAAGGCGAAATTTAAGGCTTTTTATATTTTAATGGGGCAAATTTTTAATTAAAATAATAAAAACTTTTTTTATATAATTAGCCCTCATTTTATTTAAAAATTAATTTATTTTTTTATTTTCGCCCAGGGCGGATACCCTAACCGAATCAAATTTTCTTAAAATCGCCCTATTTTGATATTTGCTCCTCGTTTGTGAGATCAAAATCGCCATTTCTGATTTACGGTTTGGTTTTTATGGTTTGGTAGTGAAATTGTGAGGATCGATTTGGTGTTGGAAGGTTAAATTTGTTTTGAAATGGAGGGCAGAGCTTATTTTTTTCCAAATTGAGGACGGCTCCCTGTTTTCACGAATTCAGCCCGCTGTTTTCATGAATTCCGGATTCATGGTGTATATGGATCCCGACTCCCTGTTTTCATGAATTCATCGTGTATAAAATTGTTTTGGAATAGGATTTTTGATCATAGTTCACAAATTTTAATTTTCTATTTAGCAGCAGCAGTTTCAGTGCGATATTCTTGCATTTCAATCCACTTATTGTTCTCTTGTTTTGGTATCCATGGTTTCTCAGGCGACTTAAGGTTTTCCAGTAGAATCATATCTGTGAACATGAGGGAAGCAACAGCTAAAACCTCGCCAAATATTTTCTACCAGAAAAAATGGTTGAACGAGAAAGGTGAAAAAAATCTCGATTACATGCCGTTTTTTGTTGTTGTTATGGGTAATTCTTTCAGAAATCTTATTTGACCTATTGTTGGTGCAGGAGGCTTTAAGAAGCGAGATGCTTTCAGTTTCTTAAACATGACGGGCGAGAAATACGTAGCAGCTAATTCTCCTCCATTAACGAAAGTTGGGAGGGCATACTGGCAGCAGCCGAGGGAGGGAATGAACATATACGGTGTTTGTAAGAACGTGGAACGTTTAGTATTTGGGAGTTGTGTGACCTTTCAAGTGGAAAATCGTGGATTAGGGTTCGGCACTTTTAATTTGAAAAAGAAGATGCCATCCCGTTCCCTGTGCCCCCAATGCAAGAAAGCGTGTAATGGTAAGGCTACAAGTTGCAGTTTTTACAGATGCAGGCGGAAGTACAAGGTTGTGGCACTAGAGTGGGACGGAAGTCATTATGTACCCGTGAAGAGGCGTGGAGGCGGTCTGGCCAATATGACCGATGCCTATCTCTCCTGCGACTCTGATAATTCGTGGACAAAATGGATAAAACTGAAGGTTTGTGGTGGAGGGTATTCAAGATTCAGAAATTGTAAACCTCTATTCCTCCTCTTCCGATAATTCAGAATCAAAATTATCCTCCAACGACGGGGAGGAGGACTCAGAAGACTCGGAGTCGACAGAAGATATTGAAGATTCAGAATCCCAATCATCCTCCACGGTGGAGGAATCGATGTTGTCAGACGACTCGGAGTCGATGGACTGCTTCTAGTGAAACACTCTTCACCCTCGTCGGAGGAAGAAGGGTTGTAGTATGGGTAAGCGACACGTAAAGAACGTTATATAACCAACCAATTTTGAATGATATTTTGTAACCTCTCATGTGTGAGATTTTGTGCTTTAATACACTGCTAAGATTTTTGTAAAAAAAATCCATGGTTTCTTGGATTTGAATGGCTCATGCCACTGCAGCGGCAACAACAGTCGGTACTTATAGAATTGTTGGCTGAGCGCGAGAAATTAAGCCCCTTTATGCAGGTCGTTCCCATCTGCAGCCGACTTTTTTCCAGGCCATACGTCAGCCTTTGCTGTTTGTCGGCTTTTGGTCTTGTCAATGGTAACTTTTACTCCTAGTTTACGATGTGGTAAGCCTTTTCTTTTTGGTCTCGTCAATGGCATAATTTTACTCCTCGTTTATGGTGGGCTTCGCCTTTTCTCCAGTGATTTCCATGTTTGCAATATGTTGGTAAAGGTATATAGCATACGCGAACATTTCCAAATAACAGTTCTATTCCTCGTCGAGACAGTTTGCATTAGCTCGAGAATGAAAGGCTAGTTGCAGATTTTCAAGTGTTCTTTTTACATCATAGGATCAAATCAGTAAAACAATTGTATAAAACTCCAAGGATGGAAACCTGTCATACAACATTGTAAAGCTTTAAACTAATTTACGAGATCCTTTTCATGAGTTTATACCTTTATATGAAAAATTCATGATGGTGATTATCAATGTAAGTTGGAACAGTAAATCTTTTCAGAGAATCATCCTATGAGTCCGGTGGACCAACAGGGTAAAGCTGTGAAAAGTGCTTATTAGCAAGAATGTTCAACACAGTGTCACTAGTTGTTGAAGAACCAAGATCCATGGGGAATGATTTTCATCCTTTCAACTCCACCTTCATTGCGAACAACCTTAATATGAATAAGCCCCTTCTCTTTCACGCAAATTGGCCCATCTCATTAACGATTATGCAAATGTGTTTACAAAATTGTGCCAAAGTAATAGCCTGAAGGCTATCATCTCTGATGAGCAGTTTGGTTTTCTTCCAGGAAGGTAGATTTTTGATATCGTGGGAATTTCCCAAGGTGCTCCACACTATTAAATCCAAGAATACTACCTGCTTCGTCTTCAAGTTGAATCCCTCAAATACATATGATAGAGTGGATTTAATTTTCTTAAGATTTTAACTGATGCTTTACATAGGGTTTGATAGCCACTTTGTCAATTGGATAGGTCAGTGCATATCTACAATATCATACGTTTCCTTATAAATGGGTCACCTTATTGTTTCCAGCCACAGAGAGGATTTAGTCAAGATGCGCCCTGTCACTTTTACTCTTCTTATTAGTGCCAAAGGTTCTCAGTAGAATTTTGAAGAGTCTAAACGAAGGATGACAAATCAAAGTAATTCAAGTGATCAAAGAACTCACTATCACCCATATACTGTTTGTATAGGATAGGAATGGTTCTTCCTGGGAGGCAAAAATGATAGGAAATGTTCTTCTTCAATGCTATATACCTACACAAATAAAGACCTACGTTTAAAATTCAACCATAACCTTGCACCAGATTGATGGTCCAACTTCTATTAGAATTAAGATTTTGTTTCTATTTAAAGTTACACAATTTAAAGAGACTACAAAGTATTTGGGTTTTCACTTGAAGGAAAATAACTACTACAAAGGCTGGCTATAGCTATTTTTAAATACTGAAAAAGGGTCATTTTTTATATAACAGGTGGATATTGATATTCATAAGAGGGAGCCTAACCCTTGTTAAAAACATGTTTGAGGTCACACCTATTTATCAGACGTCTTTTCCTTCAATACCCACAGACATACTAAACAAGATAATGAAAATGTGCTCCAGGTATGTTTGAGCAGGAATGAGAGAATATGGTCGCATACTTTTAGTTAAATTGAAAACACCATTAAGGCCTAAGAAGTAGTGAAGCTGGGGATTCAAAATTTTCTGTCCATTTTTAGAATCGTTGGCTACAAAGGTAATGCGGAGGGTCCTCTTTATTGAAGTTTTGTGGCAGAGTGTGATGAAGTGGAAATATATTGAACCATCAATCCTGGAGGACTGGATAAGATACCCTAGAAAATCAATTTCTGGAGGATCTATAGTATGCAAAGAGGTAGTAAAAGACTTCTCAATCATTGGTGATCTTCCTTCCCAGCTAATTGGAAATGGAAGAAAGGTCCATATTGGAACTGATTCATGGATTGGCAGCCTCCATATGTCAAGCCTTTCCCAAAGTTTGATTTCCCTCTTACATTTCTTAATACATTTCTTAAAATTGGTTTTATTTGGAAGCATTTATGACAGGAACAATGAGGATGCAAGCATGCAAGCCAGGTAGGACTCAACAAGGATATGACACTAGAGTGGAACCGATGTGTCTCTGCCCCCTAGTTGGATTATATAAGATTAAGAGATTAACCAAACAGTCTTGTACGGGTTGAAAATGAAATAGGAAATGACTACAAGGTTAGTCTAAGATACCTGCAGCTCTTAAGAAAAGGAGGAAAAGGATATTTCAAACTGGCAGCATATTTGAAAGCTTTAACCGCCCTTAAAATCTCATGATTTCTTACGACTTTTCCTCAAAAAAACAATAAAATCTTTGATCTGGGATATACTGCAAAAAAAGCCGGCAGAGTCCTAGGAGATGTCCATTATCTACGGAAAATTATGCAAGCACCAATCAGATATCTGTTCAATGTTATTTTACTGAAGTGGTATGTAGTGCTACAAAATCTATCACTAGTGGCACAGGGGTATGGGATGAAGGCACAGAAGAAACATCAGAAATGTGGTTGGAATATCAAGAGGTAAGATCTAAAGCACATCGACCTCTTCCATGTTTTATTTTATGGGTGGTATGGCTAACTAGGAATGAATTCCTATTCCAAGGAGCATGTAAATAACCATATAGAATCTTTTGCAAACTTAAACGAGCCTATCTACTGTTGAGAAACCAAAAAAGGTGAAAAAGTATTGATTTGTTGTAGATCCAAGAATAGAGACATCAAGTATTCATGTGTATTTGAAGGCGCCTCAGAATATCGACTAAAAGAATCAGAACTCTCTTTTATTGAATCTTTTCATGGAACTATTTAAATTCTTGAAACAAAAAAAGAGAGGCAACAACATAACAGTTAATAAATCTTTTTATTGCAATATTTAAGAAGTTTTTTTTTATGTGTGTTTCTATGAATATGCAGCCATCAGGGCATCTTGGAGTTGCTGGGATGCCCTATCTCTACAGAGATTGTCCCCTGTGAAATCCACTTCTGCAGCTACAATGGCAAGGGACGTTTCCAGTGTAGTCTCGAAGCCCGGGGAGCATAGGGAGCATATGGGATGCATTGCCACCGACCCTTCCAGTGGTTGCCAATGGCTATGATGCCTCGGTTTCAGGAAGACAAGAATGTAATAAATCTCTAATGCATTCGATGTTTTCCAAATTGATCTAGGTTGTATCTGTAAGTTAAGACTTCTCACTATGCTCTGCTGCAACAGTTCAAGTTGTGAACGGAAAATTTTCTGCATAATAAATGCTGGAATACAGGTCCATAGAGCCCCTAAATTACAGAGAGTTTGGCGTGGAATGCTTCAGGCTATTTCTAGGGTCAAAAACATTTTATACAAGGAAAAACATGTTCTATGTTGAAATGCTGTACCACAGATCTGCAACCTTCTAAATCCAGTTTTCATCGGAAAATCCATTTGGGAGAGCTCTGAATGGTCATGCTTCCCTAGCCTCAGTGGTTCCAAATTCTAACTAGAGCCAAGCTATGTTATATAAAAGTCAATTGTAGGGAAAACCCATTCGTTTTATGCGTGATAGATGAGTTATCTCACTATGTCTGGTAAGGCTACTGTTCAGTGTTAACAGAGTAGTTAGCATTGCCTTTTGTAGACCAGGATTGACTTTTGTATAAACTTTCTTTTAAGATATAAAAGGTAGTACCCATTCAAACACGTTCCTATTTCCATTGGCACAAGTAGGAATCATCTGATATTGATTCGACTGTCTCCTTAAATGTTTTCCAGTCTTTTATTGATCATTTATGGCAATTTTTATTGGATTATTTGTCTCTCTGCTGATTAAAATCAACTCTAGATTTTCTTATTTGTCTCTTGAAAAATGTTTTTCTTGTTTAGAATCAAAAGTAGAAAAGAGAGGAGAAAAAGATGATTAACATGCCTCTTATGCGCACAAGTATTAGTGTAATTTGATGAAGTCATTCATTCCAAATACTACATAGAGAATATAAACTGGATGATGGAACACAGAGACCTAGATGTAGAAAATACAGGAAACAAGGTATACGGAGAACCCAGGTAAGGGACCAAGGTAAGAGAGCTTACCATTAAGAATTGATTAAAATTTAATGAAAATATTTGTTAGCTTACATTTCGTAGAAACAGTACTAAACTTTCTCACCGATAGTTATGTTTTTTAATCCTGTTCCAGGTGACCTGGCCATAGATCTACATGTCCAAAAATGTAAATAACCCCATGTACTTGCATTACTTTCCTCATATAAATTCTAATAGTGCGCTTTTAATCTGGTGCCTATGCTGATCATATTCCTTCCCAGATCTTTTCCTTGTCTGGTATTCTTTTGATAGCCCTCCTTGCTGCATAGTATATCTCTAACATTAGTGAGTTGTACTTTTTTACTCCTCTGTTATTTCTGCGGAAATCGTATCTCTCATTTAGGAAGTTATATGTGGTGGACAAAGACTGAACGATTTATGCAGTGTAACAGCTGCTCATCAAAGAAATATGTCAACATTACACTTCAGGATGATTATGGAAATAGAATCATTTTTCTAAGTTTATCATTTGACAAGGAAATGCCCTGTTACTTTTGATATTGGTGGCATTTAGTTTCTCTCTCTGGTTGAACTTGTATCTCCTAACATGGATAACATATTTTGTTCATGGCAGTGCTTTGATAAGAAGCTACCTCGAGGCTGCAGCAAGTCTATTCTGGAAGAGCTCTTTCTCTCCTGAAGACATCTTGATCTAACTCTTCATTCTTTGTTTTCACCTCCATAAAAAA
>APFE030115242.1:121564-137751 GCA_000404065.3 Pinus taeda | reverse complement strand
TAGAAGCCGCAAGACAGATTTTGGGCATGGAGATTTTCAGAGACAGGAGTAATGGTAAGCTGTGGCTATCACAACAGAAGTATGTTGAGAAAATACTTTTGAGGTTTGGTACGAACAATGTGAAGCCTGTATCGATCCCTTTAGCTTCCCATTTTAAGCTTTCTTCGAGTTTATGTCCTAATACAGATGAAGAAAAGGATTATATGTCTCGAATTCCTTATGCCAATGTAGTAGGATTTTTGATGTATGCGATGGTACGTACGCGACCAGATATTTCTCATGCAGTTGGGGTTGTCAGCAGGTACATGGCAAATCCGGGTAAAGAACACTGGTCAGCAGTGAAATGGGTGCTTCGGTACTTGAGAGGCACAAGTAGTTATTGTATTTCTTTCAATAAGAGTAGTGAATATGTTTGCAGATATGTTGATTCCGATTTTGCAGGTGATTTGGATAAGAGGAGATCAACTTCAGGGTACGTCTTTACTCTTGCAGGTGGAGCTATTAGCTGGATGTCAAAGCTACAAAATATTGTTGCTTTGTCTACTACTGAAGCAAAATACATTGCTGCTTCTCATGCTTGCAAAGAGGCGGTTTGGTTGAAAGGTTTGCTTGGTGAGTTTGGTAGGTTACAGGATAACATCAGGTTACTTTGTGACAGTCAAATTGCAATACATTTGGCTAAAAATCCGGCCTATCATAGTAAGTCAAAGCATATTCCAATCAAATATCATTTTGTAAGACAGGTTATCACTGAAAGGGGAGTTTCCCTTGAAAAGGTGCATACAAAGGAGAATTGTGCAGACATGTTCACGAAACCAGTTTTGTTGGAGAAGCTACGCTGGTGTTTGGCTTCTCTTGGCTTGCAGAAAAGATAAAATAATAATAACAGGGCATCAGGCTAATTGTTGTCAAGGTGGAGATTGTTGAGATTTTTCTGTTGTAGTCAAAATAGACAAAATCCCAGTGTGTGACAACAATAGAAAATCTGTTGCTGGATTATCTCCAGGTTTTTGGGAGCAAATTAATGCATCCTAAATTTGATGCGAGAGCAGTTAGGTTCTCTCAGCTATAAAATAGGTTGTCATACGGATAGCTGGGAGAGAGTGTGAGAGTTTCATTGATGTAATCTCCAAATTTGAATAATATATTGCAGATGCCTATGTTTGGTGGACGTAGCCTAGATTGGTTGGGTGAACCACGTTAAAACTGTCTTTTATGTGCTTGATTGAATGCTATGTTAATTTTGCTGTGTGTTTTATTTAAGTTTGTTGTGCCTGAATTCCAACAGTTAAGCCTTTGCTCACTTAACTAAACTGTAAAACTCAGTAACTGTACAAAATTACAGCTATACTTACCTGAGAATTTTGTCCTCAAGCTTCCACACCCTTCCGGGTTTTTCTTTTTTTTAAAAGAAACAGGGAACTATCCGTTGCTTATCGATCCTCCCCACCGTGAGACTAATTACCAAAATTACGTCTCCCCCCAAGCTCATTGCCAGACCGCTGTCTTCAGCAATTACTTGAATGCACAGCATGTGCCATGTTATCTGATCACTACCAGACGTAACATGCCTCCTTTTCCTTGTCTTCCGTCTGTTCCCCAATAGCCCGGATGTCTCCTCCTTTCTAAGGAAGGAGTATAACAGTTAGGGTTTTCTTTCCCTTCTTGACAACTGTTTTATTTTTTAAAAAAAAGGAAAAGAAAATTATCATCAAGAAAATAACTTCCTTGCTCGAAGTTACCAATGTAATTCTTTTATTCATGCTTCAGTTTTTACACAAGCAATACTAATAATTTATCCCAGTAATATATATATATATATATGTTTTTCTTTTAAGAAACAGAGAAGTAATTTCATTAATTACCGGGGTCATTACATCTTAGTAAACATATATGTTTAACCGTAAGAGTTGTGATTTCATTTGTTGCCGCACTAGGACCATCTCCCCAGGAAACCTCGAAAGCGCAAACACATTTGCCATCCTTTCTGTGGGGATACCGGCCAACCTGCCATCAAATAATATACTTTGTTACTAGCACACTAATATCAAAATATTTTAGGAAAAAGCACACTAATAGTAATATACTTTGTTACTAGCACACTAATATCAAAATATTTTAGGAAAAAGCACACTAATATCAAAATATTTTAGGAAGAAAAAACAAATCAGGCACTGCTTTTAATTATATATTAATAGTTGTTCATGAACCAGATAAGATCTAAGGCAACATGATCACTTGACAGAGGTTGAAAGAAATAATATAAGGAAATCCACGTAGCACTCAAGTTGAAAGGATTAAACGCTACATGAAATTGGTTTCATCCAGCTTGAATCAAAGTGAGAGGTAAAAGTAAAAATTTTTTAACCAATAATTTATACCTGTGTGACAATGATGTCGTAATATCGCATATCCCCATAGCTTCAGTATGATGCACATATTCGCATCCCCAGTATCACCATGCAGCACTCAGAATCCTGTAATTGCCAGGACAGCGGCCAAAAGTTTCTTTGTCACCTCCTGTACTTTTCTGCTGTTATGTAAATCTACCACTTCCAAGTTCCACCTCCCCTCTTGGAAGCACACCTCTGTAACGTATGTCAATGTAGGCAGCGCGTCCTCTGGGCCGTCCATAGTCAAACAATACGGCATACCATGCACCATGCAATGGAGATTTGTACTCCACCTTTCCAGTGCATTGTCCAGGAGCTCTAGCCATGACAAAATGTTGATAGTCTTATGAACAAACGGTCTCCAAGAAATCTGAAATGTATTCTCACAAGAAATTGTGTAGTGTATTGCTCTTAACTGCGCATGGGCAGTACGGAAGGTGCTGCATTTAATGGTAGCATTGTCGTTTTATTATTTTACAGTGGCGCAGTTGCCCAATTCATGGCTGGTCAACATCTGCAAGCATCGGAAATAGAAGCTGAATCCATAACATTAACCCACTAAACAAGTACTGCCTTTGTTCCATCTTTCAATATAGACTGGCTCCTTTTGCCAGCCTCACTGTGAAATCTGTGACTCTCCTTGAAATATTCTCGACATTCAGATCTGAGAATATGTTGCAAACGGAAAGGAAAATCTGATTACAACTGTGACACATTGAATGGTCAAATTTTATTGCTATTCAAACCTAGCTCAGAGAAAAAAAAAATAATGAACAATTCTCCAGCCGTGACAAACTTACAATGTGAATATCAATTGCATTTTCTCTTTTTTTCTCAGTCTCCATAGTTGTATTTCTTTCATATTATTATCATGTGTTATTTCTGTTATGCATTTTTTTGCTTTGTCATTTATATTAACTACTAATTTCTTTATAATTTTTATTAATTATTTAGTCAAAGGAAATAATATTTATAATTTTTTTATTTAATGATTGTGATTTAATTATTGTTGTGGAATATATTATCATTTACATGGGTAAGTCATTGGAGGACGATATACAGAAGGGAAAAAAATAAGGGTGTTGGGATTTATACTGTACTTAAGATAAGGCATTAAAAATGTGTGGAAAGTTTGTGGAAAGTCTGTTGGTGCAAGATATTAAAAAGTTGTGGAATGGTATAGAAAAGGTACAGGGATTAAAAAGTTGTGGAATGGTGTAGAAAAGGTACCGGGATTAAAAAGTTGTGGAATGGTGAAGAAAAGACCCAAAGTGAAGCTAGTGCATGTTGCAGGAAGGTTGTGTATTTTAAAAGATGTATGAAAATGTGTGGAAACGGCTCATGATGGAGTCAGTGCATGTTGGAGACAATGCATATGCTTCTTGGGACAAGACGTTAAAAATGTGTGGAGAAAACCCAGGTTGGAGCGAGTGCATGTTAGAGACAGTGCATGTGTCTGTTAAGTAGAGGCAATAAAATGGTGTAGAAAGGCCAATAGCAGAGTCAATGCATGTAGGTGTTTACACAAGGTATCCCTCGTATTGGGATAAAGCATTCAAAAGGCTTGGAGGAAGCACATGGTGGGAGAAGGTATTGAAAAGCCACATGTCTTGGCAAAGTATAGAAATTAACTATGAATATTTAGATTACTAACTAACATTTAATATAATGATGCTTTAGATATTTTTGAAGTAACTATCACCTAAGTATCACATACAACTCATCCCAACATTAATCTTGCTTAGCAAGACAAATATTGTTGGTAGTAGAAAATGTGCATCTCGAAAAAGCGTGAAAAGAAGTTCATTTTTGAGGTGAATGTTTGTTTTTGGGTCATAGTAAAAATCCAACCACTGACGTTCACCATAATTATTACTTGTGAAAGTTCATGGCTCTATCGGTACTCATGAGTTGTCATAAACTAACTATCTACCATCTATAAACATAATTGGGCTATACACTACTTATCAACTTAATTTCATTTTAACAAATAGCAAAATTATATAAATTATTTAACTTTTTGACTATCGACTAAACTTATTTTAATTTTAACAAATAAAAAAATCATATAAATTTCAAACCATTATTATAAATTAATGATAACATTTAAATTGGAAACAAATATTTTAAACTTATTATCAAAAAATAATCTTGAAAACTTAACTCTGGAGAAGGAATCTTCCACATAAAAGTTTATCGGTATATATTTCCACAAAATATATATAATATATAATATATATATATATTATAATATATATTAACAACAACTAAATTTAAAAACATTGTTACATATTATTAAAAAATTAATTAAATTAAATTGGTATTTTATCATTTATATTTATGAATAATAATTATTTTATGTTTACAAATAATTACATAAATTATCAAATATTTATTGCAATATTATTATAATCTATTTTTTATTAACACATTGTTCATTAACTATGTGGGATATTAGTTGTCACACTCCTACATTTGTGGTAGTCTTTCAATCGCTTATAGCGAGGTGCGACACTAGCAATCGTTTTCTTTTCACCAATACTTACAATTGTAAACTATGCCTAACATTCCATACTTAGTTTTATTTTTGTTACCAAGTATTATATTTATACTTTATACAAGTGAAAGCCCGTAACATTCACATAAACAACATTATACAAGAGAAATGCACAATAGTATAACGGGAGGGGCAACTCCCTATAATATGAGTCTGCCCAAATCAATATATATAATCTTCTTTTACAAGTTTAAATCTTAGAAAACCCCAAATTTACACAACCAATTTTCAACTTCGGCAAACTCGGTTGCCGAGCTCAGCGGCGCCTCCGCATGGTCGCCACATGACTCACCAACCATTCATTAACCTTGTTGCATGATCGTGTTGTTTGTCCAACTTGGGCATAGCCCGTCGTAACCAAGTTGCCACACACACGCGCCTCTGCACGAGTCACACCTCCGTTTACAATCTCAAGACTTCACACTGGCAGGCAACTCCATAAAGTCTCCACCATTTACCCTTGCATGACGGGCGGGCGCTCACCCGAGCTGCCCAAGAACCTGTGCCAAGTCATCGCACAAACCGGGCGCCCACGCCTTCGTTGAACCGTCGAACGCTCCATCGCACAACTGGGTGCCCACACCTGTGCACACCCTACTCTTCGACCGATGGGTGCTCCTCTACCCGTGCCCTCACCCAAACCAAGAGAATGTGTTTTCCTCATGCAGCCTCGCCCAAGGTTGGGTGCATCACTGTGTTGCGACTTCCCTTTATTTGCTGCAACTACATTTTATTCCACGCACTTCTCCTTTGTTGAATGAATGAAGATCAAATGATGCAAATTTCTCCAACACGTGCTTGTTCATATGAGTGGCAGGGCAAGGTCTTGGCTACCCAGTTGACCTGCCCACGCCCTCATCTCCATCGCAAACACTTTTAAAACATGAGTTGGCTTTCATCCAAATTCCTACAAGAAAGGTCGACCTTGCTACATTTGTTGGTCAGCCGTGGGTTGAGCGTTCATGCTCCCCATGCATATAAAATAGCTCGCTCTCCTCCTACGCACTTGTATTATAACATAACTCCATTCTGTTGCAAGTCTGAGCTCGCACTTTAGTCAATCCGCGCACTCAAGCGATGAACCAACTCGTTGCACCAACGGGAGCTCGTGCCAAGCACTGTAGGTCCTTACATCCTCCTCCACCTGAAATCGTTGTCATCCTCGACAACATACCATCCTAGTATCCATCCACCAAGATGATCAACAACTGTCTCACCCATGATGTCAACTCCTCCACATACTGCAACCATCTCTACAACATATGTAGAACCACTGTCTCCATCATGTCTCGTCCCGGAAACCATCTGTCACTAAGATCACCATACCAAGGTATACACCCCATGATACATCAAAACTCATCTCAATCCATGACCCTCGACCATCTCGTTGCAATCTCCACATGTTGCTCCCCATCGTGGAAGGCTGGACCTTCCATCCAAGCTACATGCTTCCTGTAACCTCTCGTGTTGACCTCATCATGTGTCTTCCTTGTGTGAAATGTTGCCAAGATACTCCAACATAATGTTAACACATCTCTGTACACTGACACCCCCCATGTCTGGACAAGCTGGGTAGCTAATCCAACACTCAAACCATGAGAATGCACATCATCATGCCACCATTAGTTGTTTCTCAGAACATCCCGTCACATCCTTAACTCGATCAAGAATCCATCTCCATACAAGTATAAGCCATGCTTAGGTCCATGAAGTAGTCTCCATCTCATCTACAACATGTTTTCCATGATGTTTGGTCCTAATGTGTTGCATGAAATCAGTGACAGCTACCCCAACATCATCATCCATATGTGTGCCTCGTTAATATGAAGAGACCATCTCATCAAACTGCAACTCTTGATGTGCCACATCCAGGTCCATAAAGCAACCTCCATCATATCTTCAATGTGCCATCCCTCAAGTCTGCCATAGAAGCAAGTATACACCTATCTCATCTATCCATGTGTTGCCCATGATCCCAAATCAATCACCTCCCATGTGTCAAAAGTCGTTAAGTCTCGACTCAACCCATGCCCAAGTGTTGTCACCAAGGCATCATCATCATTGTAACTCCATCACTCCAAAGTGTCTCATATCAATCATCCGCATCAAGTCACTCTTTCAAGCCATTCCCATACATGTACTCGAAAGTATGGACCCCATCCTGCATCAAAGTCTCTAAACTCAGCTCCTCAATACATTAGATCCTCCAAGTCCACCATATATTAAGTCCCTAAAAGTCATAACCTCATGTCATCATGAGCTTCGTGAGTCATCTCCAACCAACATCTCAGCTAGCATACAAGTCTCGGCTCAAAGGTCTATGCAAGATGTCTAAGCTCTCCATGTAATAGGAGTGCTCCATATCCTGCTCACAACTCCATCCAAGTCCATGGCCTTGTTGTACATACGTGCACAACCTCTCCATCAACTCATTAGTAAAACATCTCCATGTCACATCAGCAAATCTGCCTGCACAACATCCCTACCTTGTCACTCCTCATTCGATGCCCATAAGTGACACCTGTACAAGTGCTCTTGCATAATGTCCCCGCATAAGACTGTCATGCTCCATGTCTCCAACCTGATGTCCATGACTAACTTTCCCATGTTGTCCAACCAAGTAGACCCATCACAGCAATCGGTCATCCTCATCCAAGTCTATAACCTTCGGTTTAGTGAAGTCGGTCACCCGACCATATCATTATCACGAGTCCCTTCCATCATAGCTCCCCTACTAAAGGTTCCACCAAGACTATCTCTTGGTCTCGGCTATGAGAAGTCCACCCAAGTATCATCAAACTCAAGTGTGTGCCCCTCTCCAATCTATCCATGAGTCATGCTGGGCACTTAGCCAATTCTCCATGTGGCTAAAGCATGACCCAATCCTACGCAATGATCATCATGTTCCTCCTTTGTCATGGGCCTTTTTACCTTCTACCATAGGGTCACAAACAACCCCAACAAGTCTTGCAACAGTCAACAATCCTTGCTTCTCCATACAAGGTCTCATCATAGACATCCATGGTAAGATCTTCCCTTGCATTGGCAAACAAATTTTGCCCTTCCCTGCATATGGTCCATCTACCAAATGCTCAAGTGAAACACAAGTATCAACACTTACTTCATCATCATGAGGTTCCTCCATGTGAGTATCCTCATTTACCCATGTCTGTAAATTATATTATCCTAGTCCAACTTTATCAATCTCAAGTTCGTCCTCCATCATTGTAACATTTGCAACATTCTCAAACATCATGGCTTCCTCTTTCTTGTAAGCACAATCTGCAACTTCATCTTACTCCATTGTCCAACCAAGTTGGAGAAGTTTGTCTTCAACATTATTTTCCAAGACTTCAAGTTTCTTTTGAATTCGGGGGTTCTCTTCTTTCATTCGCTTCAACCTGTATAAGGTAAGCAAGAGCTTCCCTTCACATTCTTCTAAACCTGCCATGCCTTGTCATTCAACTTGGTCCAAGCACTAAGCTTCACGTCTGCTAAACCTATTTCACCATTCACTTGAATCACCCTGATATTCTACTTGTCCCTACAAAACTTGAACTTCCTTCCAAGTCTTCGATCCTTGTAGAATCAGCTCCTTGATTCAGAACACCAGCACCAGCTCTTCGGCACTAGCTCCGATACCAACTATCATGCCCCTACACCTGCGGTACTCTTTCAACCGCTTATAGCAAGGTGCGAGACTACCAACCATTTTCTTTTCACCAATTCTTATGATTGTACACTACGCCTAACATTCCATACTTAGTTTTATTTCTGTTACCAAGTATTATTTTTATGCTTTATACAAGTGAAAGCCCATAACATTCACATAAACAAAATTATACAAGAGAAATGCACAACAGTATAAAGGGAGAGGCAACTCCCTGCAATATGAGTCAACCCGAATCAATATATATAATCTTATTTTACAAGTTCAAGTTAAATCTTTGGAAACCCCAAATTTACAATTAGGCAATTTTCAACTTCGGCAAACTCGGTTGCCTAGCTCGTCGGTGCCTCTGCACAGTCGTTGCACAATTCACCAACCCATCGTTCACCTCGTCGCACGATCATGTTGTTTGCCCAACTTGGGCGCACCCCATCGTAACCAAGTCGGCACACATGGGCGCCTCCACACGAGTCACATCTCCATTCACAATCTCACCACTTCACACCAGCGGGCGACTCCACCAAGTCTCCATCATTTACCCTTGCACGACAGGCGGGTGCTCACCTGAGCTGCCCAAGAACTCGTGCCAAGTCGTCACACAAACTGGGCGCCCACACCTTCGTTCAACCATCGGGCGCTCCATTACACAACCGAGCACCCACAACTGTGCACGCCCTACTCTTCGACCAACAGACACTCCTCTACCCGCGCCCTCACCCAAACCAAGACAATGTGTTTTACTCGTGTAACCTCACCCAAGGTTGAGAGAATCACTATGCTGCGACTTCCCTTTATTTGTTGTGGCTACCTTTTATTCCATGCACTTCTCCTTTGTTGGATGAGCGAAGATCGAATGATGCAAATGTCTCCAACGAGTGCTTGTTCATATGAGTGGCAGGGCAAGGTCTTGGCTACCCAGCCGACCTGACCATGCTCTCATCTCCATCGCAAACACTTCTAAAACATGAGTCGACCTTTGTGCAAATGCCCACAAGTAAGGTCGGCCTTGCTATGTTTGTTGGTCAACTGTGGGTTGAGCGTTCATGCTCCCCATGCATATAAAATATCTCGCTCTCCTCCTACGCACTTCTATTATAACATAACTCCATCGCGTTGCAAGTCTGGGCTCGCATTTTAGTCAATCCGCGCACCTGAGGGATGAACCAACTCATCCCACCAATGGGAGGTCGTCCCAAGGAGCATAGGTCCTTACACCAGTGAACCTACATCAGAATGGGCCTTGTTACTGGCGAATGATGAACTACCTTCCGATATGCTGAGGTAGAAGCACAGTAATATCAAAAATTTCAGGGGAAAGAAAAAAAGAAATCGGCATTGTTTTTAAATATATTTCAATAATTCTTCATAAACCATCTAAGATCTAAGGTAACATGATCACTTTAAAGAGGTTTATTTGTACTCCAGCTTTGCAGTACATTGTCTAGGAGCTCCTGCCATCACAAAATGTGAATAGTCGCAGGAACAAAGCATGTTGCCAAACTCTCTAATCTTTTCTTAGAAATTGTGTACTCTTTCGTCTTATTATCACAGTGCAACGGCTATTTGGGAGGTGTTGCATTTACTAGGTAGCATTATTTATAGTGACCTAAATGTGGCTGGTGAACATATATGAGTTTTGCTAACAAAAGCCGACTTGGTAACATTAACACAATAAACATTGACTTCCCTTGTTCCGTCTTCGAGTATGAACTTGAACCCCTTGGAAACCCCGACCACAAACTGTGTATTCAGAGCTCTGACTCTCCTTGAAATATTCTATCTAGGGTCAAAGAATATATTGGTAAACGGAAAAGGAAAGTCTGGTCACCGTTAAAAGTGATAAGAATCTTGGTTGGGCGTTTGCGATGACGTTGTTAACCTAGGAAAATTTAACATTAAATGGTTAAAGCTTCTTGTGATGCAATTCAATGATATGTGATGATGCTTTCCATTTTCTCCCTTGTGTTACTCTTGGTAGTTGTCATTCATTCAGGTTACTATTTTTGTTGTATCTGTCGAGTATTTCGCAAAACATTATTTTTATTCTAATTTATATTTATTATTAATTTAATAAAGAATTGCATTAATTGTTTAAAAATGAGATAAATATTTATTATTTTTTAATTTAATAATTGTGATTTTATAAATAAATTTTATTTTGATTAATGTTGAACTAATTTCATTATGGATCATGATCTTATTTGTGTTGGTAAGCCATTAGATATAAAATTCAGAAAAAATGGATGTGTTGGGGTAATTTATGCTTGTGTTAAAATAAGAAGAGGTATGCATAAAACTAGTGTTACAAACAAGGCATGTGTTTTTTGAGACTAAGCATTAAAAGGTGTAGAAAAAATTCATGTTGGAGACAATGCATGTAGTGTTGGGATAGGGCATGATTAGTATTGGGATAAGGCATTGAAAATGAGTGGAAGAAGAATTTGTTCGGAGAAGATATCAATAAAACAGATTAATATTGAACTTGCTACTCAACATTTGGTGTTGTGGTTTGTTAAGTTTTAAAGTAGTTTGAATTTAATGATCTAGATATCACATACAAATCATCTCAATATTAATATTGTTTAGCAAAATAGATATTGTTGGTAGTGGAAAATGGGTATGTTAGAAAAAGTTATAAAAAACTCATGTTTCTATCAATCCACATTGAAAAAAGCCTTCTCCTCCAAGAACATTTGGATATAAAGAAAATACATCTATTAATAATTATATGTACATAATTCTCTATCAATATTGATAGAAGAAACGAAAAAACTTAAACATATAACTACATGAATATTTTCTTTAAGAAAATTCATAATGAAAAGTCATTCCTGTAAATAAATCTTTTCTATTTCTTCTCATATATAAATATATAACTAATTTACCTTCATTATTACTTTTTATTTGAAAATCTATTTATAAATAAAAATTTATAACTAAACTAATAAACTAACCATCCATCATTGTAATTTCACTATCCACTATTTATCAATTTAATTAAATTTTAACCAATAACAAAATCATATAAATTTTAACTATATATTATATATTAAATACACATTTAAATTTAAAAAAAATGTTTATTGAGATGAATAAAATTAGTTATATAATTATTTTCATTATACACATAGTTTATAAAAATATATATTATATATATATATATATATTATATATAATAAAATAATAAAATATGAATTTAGATTAAGTAAATTTGAATTCTGATATTTTTATTCACATTATTTGTAAATTTGTATTTTATTAATTTATATTTATGAATAACGGTTGTTTCATATTTATAAATAAATGAATAAATAATCAAATATTTATTATTATTTTGTGTACGGGATAGAATATATGGGGAGAGGGCTTTTATTAAGGCATGTGGTCATGACAAAGTCATTTGTTGAAAACTATGAGGGTAAAAATCTAGTTATGTTAGGGGTTGGTGCCATTGCCACTACAAAAGGCATACGTTAAACTTGTCAATCATCTCATGGCACACATTACCTAATGGTTAGAAGCATATATTTCCTCCTAAAGAGTCACAAGTTCAAAACCAAGGCAAAGTTAAGTACATATGCCTTGTTATTATTATAATTATTTTAAATAAGGAAAAAATGATTTCATAATTTTACTAACTATTAATTGATTATAACTTAATATAACACTAATATATAAAGATTAATTCTCATATATATATATATATATTATATATATATATTATATAATATATATATATATATATATATATATATATATATAGATATATATATATATAACTATTTTTTTAGTTATAGCTATTATTCAATTTAAATTTATTAAATATTTAAGTTAAATAAATAAATAATATAAATATATTTCTATCTATGTACTTACTTGGTAGCACTCACCCAATGAGGGTGATTGGGCATCTCCTCCATCCTCTCCATCCTTGATATGATGCTAACTCACACACAAGGGGTTTACAATTACCACTATATTTAGTGCATTGCATGTGCTTCCTCACTTCATCAATCATGTAAGAAATCTTTCAAAATGTTAAACTTCATTTGAATATTGGAGGTGGCATAAGGAGGTATGAGCAGACTCAATTGGAGAGTTTTGTTATACTATAAAAGTTGGAGGAAATCACTGATAGTATATACAAAATCTAACCATTGTAGTCATGATATCAACCAACATGTACTTCTTCTCAGATGAGGGTAGTGACTAGCTAGCACGAATGCCTATTTTCTTGTAGTAGTAGTAGTCTTTTTTGTCTTCTCATGTCAATGTATGTAAAGATTTGCCATAACTAGCCTGATTTTATAAGTTTATATTGATAATATGAGCTAGTTAGATAAGGTTTTAGCAATTGATGAGCCCTAGTATCGCATCAAGGATGCTGCAACTTCGAAGGCTCTCAACTTAAATTATCAACCTCAGGTTTGTACAAACTTAGAGGTGACAAGATTATATGCACAATAGATCATGTTCTGCTCATGTCACCCTTAGTCACTAGATTAGATCAGACTACTCCTTCAACTAATTACAAAGAGAAATTCTTATGAAGTCATATCATGATTGCAAGCAAATGAACATGTTTCTAACTACAGAAATGAAAATTCCATTCCTTAAATGTAAAGGATAATTGTAATTTCATGAAAGGAATAAAGTACTTTAATTGTAGAAATAAACCATAGTACTCTTCGTATGCACTAATAAAATAAATATTCTACTTTCATGAATCATTTATCTAATTGAAACTCACTTGAAAATGAGGAATTCATTTTTCAACACAACTATGGAATTCAAAAATACTAAGTTTAATTGTACATGAAGTTTTGCAGTTGCAGTGAGGAAAAGTTAGGTTTGGAGTGGCATTAGATTCCGCTTAATGATGAAATCAAAGCCTTCAGGCCATTTTTAAACTTCAAAATGCAGGAGTCAAAGTCTAGATCAAATGTGGATGGATTTAAGGAGTGTTATAGGAATTTCTACAGAAGGCTCTGGTTTGCTACATGAGTGGGTACAAGAGCTTTCCAATGGGAAGGATAATGTATTGAAGGTGAAGGAAGGTGGATGAATGTAAATGAGTGACGTGGGAGCACCTTTGCTGAGCCTAGTACCCCTCGGAGGCCTATCTTGAACAAAAGTTTATGCCCATAGTGTCCTTCACTGGCCCTAAAAGGGTGATCTTGATGGAAACGTTTGAGAGTAATATGAGGTTTCCAGGAGGAGTATGGAATGACCTAAGTGGATGTGTATGAGTGTTTCAATCTGTCAGGCCAGGAGCAACTCCAGAAAACTAATATGCTTATTCATTTAACCAGCTACCTAATATATACATGAATGTGATTGTTCAGTTCATCTTCTCGATGACTGTTCACATTCAGTTCCCCAATCACTGAGGATTAGGTGTCAACATTCCCCCCCTTAATCTGAAGGGATGTTGGTGAGTCCAAGCATCATTCTGAATCTTTCAACCTTTTCTCTTCCAAGCACTTTGGTGAAGATGTCTGCAATTTGCTCATTTGTGGAATAATGGCGGAGATGGATTGTTTTGGCCTCAACATGATGTCGGATCAAATGATATTTAGTATTGATATGCTTTGTATGATCATGGAACTTTGGGTTCTTGGCCAACTTTATTGCAGAGGTGTTGTCAATCATGAGTGGAGTTGATTGTACTTGTTTCACCTGCAAATCTTCAAGAATTTTTCTGAGCCACACAATTTCTTTCGTTGCTTCAGCTGTTGCCACGTATTCTGCTTCTGTTGTGGAATCTGCTGGAACTGATTGTTTGCGTGATCTCCAAGAGACAGCTCCTGATCCAAGACTCATAGCATATTCTGAAGTAGATACTCCAGTTTCTTTGTCTCCATCGAAGTCTGAATCAGAGTATCCAATCAAGCTGAAGTCGTCCACCTGTGTATACTTGATTCCAAGGTCTTGAGTTCCCTTCAAGTACCTTAGAACTCTTTTTGCAGTAGACCGATGTCCCTCACAAGGCTTTTGCATAAACCTGGAGAGGATTCCAACAGCAAATGAAATGTCTGGTCTGGTAGTAGTGAGGTAGATGAGACTTCCTACAAGCTGTCTATACTTTGTTGCATCCTCAAATTCCTTTCCTTCAATAGATGTGAGCTTTAAGTTTTGTTCCATTGGAGTAGAAAGAGGATTGCACTCTGTCATGCCAAATCTGTTTAACAAATCTCCAATGTATTTCATTTGAGAAAGAAATATGGATTTTGGATGTTGGGTGACTTCAATGCCAAGATAGTAATGAACATAGCCCAAATCAATGATTTCAAAACTTTTTCCTAATTCTTTCTTTATGGATGCAATATAGCTTTCATTGTTCCCTGTCATTGAAAGATCATCTACATATACCACAAGATATACAACTGTTTTGCCAACTTTCTTGACAAATAAAGTTGCATCATCAAGATCAAAATGATTGAAGTTGAGTTTCAGAAGATGCTCAGTTAGTTTTTCATACCAGGCTCGCTGTGCTTGTTTGAGGCCATACAAGGACTTCACAAGTTTGCATACTTTATGTTCATGTCCTTTCACAGCAAATCCTTCAGGCTGGGACATAAAAACATTTTCTTTTAGATCTCCATTCAAGAAGGCAGTTTCTACATCCATTTGATGGACTTTCCAACCATTCTGAGCTACTAGTGCAAAGAGTGTCCGGATGGTAGCATATTTTGCTGTGGGGGAAAAGGTCTCCTCATAATCGACCCCTTCCTCCTATGCAAAACCTTTTGCCACAAGCCTAGTTTTTTGCTTGTCAAGTGAGCCATCAACTTTATACTTGTTCTTGTAGATCCACTTGTAGCCAATTGGTATGGTTCCTAATGGAGGATCAACCAGCTTCCAAGTGTCGTTCTTTATGAGGGCATCATACTCCTTTTGCATTGCTTCTTTCCATTCATCAAGAAGTAGCTTCTTTGAAGGAAGTTGGTTCAAAATCTGTAGACAAGTTCAATTCACAATCATAAGAAACATCCATATCAACAGGTGAATTAGAGTCATCTACATCACCTCCATTTTTCCGGTTTGAATTTCTGGTTCCTGTCTTTCCAACTTCATCAAGATGTACACTTTCAAGTGTCTTTGTCAGCCACTTTGGGGGACCTTTCCCAGATGGTCTAGGCTGCTCCTTTGATTGAGTTGGGACTGAATCAATATTGAGTCTCCCAATTCTATCAATTACATCACTTAAAGCATCATCCATTGTTGGAGTTTCATGTGGGGGAGAGTGTTCTTTAGAAGACGATTCCACATGTTGATATAGTATAGGAATCCCCCCTTCAAGATGTGGAATCTGACTATCAAATTCTTGAAATGATTTTGCTTTTGTGAATCTATCCAAGCGATGAAGTTGTCGCTCAATAACATTGTCAGTTTTGGATGATTCAAGAAAAATTACATCTGTAGATAGAACAAAATTTTTATTTACTTCATCATAGAGACGGTATGCTTTGGAGGTGTTTGAATATCCTAGAAAGATACACTTACGACTTCTAGCACCAAGTTTGTTTCTATGTACCTTTGGTATCAAGGCATAACAAGTGGAACC
>APFE030115242.1:110233-121554 GCA_000404065.3 Pinus taeda | reverse complement strand
TGAGATGCTTTACCAAAGGAACATGTCCATACCACATTTCATATGGAGTCTTGTTTCTTATAGCATTAGATGGACATCTATTCTTTATATATGTAGCACATGGAACAACATCAGCACAAAACATTATCTTTACATTTTTGAAGAAGAGCATGGATCGTACCATATTTAAGATTGTCCTATTCATTCTTTCGGCTACACCGTTCTGTTGGGGATTATAAGGCATAGTTGTTTGATGTTTGATCCCATGTTGGTGAAAATAATTTTCAAATCCATTTGATGTGTATTCTTTTCCAATATTAGTGCAAATAGACCCAATATGAGATTGTGCATCATTTTCAATCCATTTTTGAAAATTCTTGAATGTTTGAAAAGCATCAGATTTGTTCTTCAATAAATAAACCCAACACATTCTGGTGTAGTCATCAATAAATGTCATGATATATTTATTTCCATTTGCAGAAGGAATAGGAATTGGACCCCATAAATCTGAATGAATGAGTTCAAGTTTTCTATGTGCTCTTGAATGTGAATCATGAAAAGACTGTTTGCTATGCTTTCCTAAAATGCAAGCATCACATTGCTTAGGTTTCCTAGGAATTGTAGGCAAACGAGCAACACCATTTTTCTTCAATAAGCGGAGACTGTCATAGTTCAAATGTCCAAATCTAGCATGCCATAATAAACTTGATGGAAGTGTACCTTCTTCATGATGAGAATTATATGAGAAATGTTGTGCATGAGTAGATGTTCCTTGCAGCTTGAGAAGCATTTCTTCTTCTATTCCCCTCCTGACAAGTGAGTGGTCAGATGCTTTTCTTACCTCAAGCTTGCCATCAAACATATGAATGGAGTGACCTTGCTGGCAGATGTGGACCAGGGACAACAAGTTTCTCTTGAGTTGTGAGAGATATAGAACATGATGTAGAAGAAGGTCTGGAAGACCAGGAAGTTTAAGCCTGATTGTGCCAAGCCCTGATGGCTTGATTTTTGATTAGTCTGCAAAGTATAATGCTCCATCAAAATTGACAGTGATATCTTCAAACAAATATTTTCTATGAGTCATGTGGCAGGTTGCTCCTGAATCAAGCAACCACTCATTTTTCCAAGAAGCAAGTGAAGCAATAAACAAATCTTCATTTACTCCAATGTTACATTGTGCCACAACATAGTGAGCAGATTTAGGTGCTTTACCTTTGTCTGTATCATCAATTTTACCTTCTTGTTGGTTTATTTTCTGCTCAATTTTGTCCCATGGTAGATTGCATGTAGAGGCATCATGTGATCCATTTCTGTTGCAGCGTATGCAATGCAAATCTTCCTTTTCTCCTTGAGAATGTTTGCCCCCCTGCCTCTGAAATATATTCCTCTTCCTCTTCGACCACCTCTTCCTCTTGTAGAATCTTGAGCAGGATGATTTTCTTTAGGAGTGAGGCATACAATCTCTTCAGAAGATTCAGGGGTTGTCTTCTTTCCAAAAGCTTTCTCTCTTTCAGCAAACTTTTTCACAAGAGAGTCAAAGGTTATATCTTTGAGATTTCCATTTTCTTGCAATGACTCAAGATAATTGGAGTAAGTAGGATAAAGTGCATTGAGAAAAGCAATAAGGGGAATATCCAATTCAACTTTAATGGATTTGATATCATGCATTATAGACTTTAGTTCAGATGCAAGAGCAAGAGGATCATTATTTTGCAGTTCAAGAGTGAAGAGTTCAATCATGAGTTGAACAACTTCAAGTGTAGAATGTGAGTCATAGAGTTCTTTCAGATTTTGTAAGGCTTCAAAGGCAGTTGAATATGACGAAATATGGCAACTTACCTCTTCATTTGTAGATGCTGTGATTAATGCATAAGCTTTGGTGTTCTTGTTTTCCCAAATGACGAGCTCTTTGTCTGAGGTAGGTTGTACTGGTTCATTTTCTCTGTCTCCGACACACACTCCTTTCCACAACTCATTGAAAATGAGGGTGTGTTTTATCATCTGAGACCATTCAGGATAGTTCTCCTTGCCAGTGAGAACTATTCCCACCATGGATATGATTGAATGCATTCTATAACAAAAAACTTCTGCTGCAAAATTTTACTCTTAATGGGAAACAATATACATCTGATATGATGGGACAGCAAAGTCAACTTGTATACCATGCTTGGCCAAAAAAAATTTCAACGTATGGCCAAAGAATTTCAGCGTTCAATACCAATGTTACCAACATTTTATGTCAAAAAAGTTCAGTGTTCAATAAGACTATTGTTAATATAATGCCATGAACTTTAACGCATTAAATGACAGCAGCTTTAATATACCACAATACCAGCCTCTTAGAACTAAAAGCCTACCCAAAGGATGCTATAAAGAATGACACCAATTTGCATTTGCAGTTTCGATCATGCTTAAAAAATTTAAGAAAAAAGAATGCTTCTTTCCTCAAAGAGTAGAAGTCGGGATGCAACTGCTTCCTGAAATATAACAATTAAAATATAAATTGACCTTTTTCACTGCGGTTAAGGCTTGTGTTCATTTCCATTCTAGTCAATACTCTGACTCCCCATCAACGAGGAGCATTGAAGATTGCACGGCTAATAATCTAAGTTGCCTCAATATATCTCTCCACACACCTAGAAATGCAACTGCTTTCACTTCCGCTCAAACTTGTACCAGGCTTCGTAACACACCTGGCAAAGCATTTAGTATGAACCGTCTCGAGAAATTCCCTGGCTCTGGAGTAGGCAGTGAGAAACGATGTTCCCAATTTTAGAAAGGAACATCTACCTAATCTCACGGAAATTTACAACTACCTCATTTTGAACAACAACAACATTGAGATGTGGGATGAATTTTTCAGTTCGGTTCTTGGAAAAGAGATAACCTTTCTTAAATATATGACGAAGTTTGCAGGAGAGGTGGCAAGAGGATTGGCACCGACTGTGGCATAGAGATCGGCATGGGCGCAAAAGATAATTCTAGGGATCCCATTAATGACCGCACTGGAATAGTCGGACAGAGATGTTTATGATCCACATTAAAAATCCCACAGATCAATTAGGACTCACAAACCTTTGAGCACTGGAATAGTTAGACAGTCGACGTCCCACGTTATGGCAGAAAACGTTACGTTGACAATCCGAAGAGCGTAGGTAATGTAGCGTTTAGACCTGGCAGCGACTATGGAGGGGGCAGGACTGTATATATGGAATATGGCAGACAGAGAGCGTAGGCAGTGTCAGGTAGCAGCGTTCAGGTGACAACATGGAGCATGATACCAACATTTATGAACAGGAAACATTTTTGAATGGAGAGAAGAGGAGAAAAGGAGCAGAGTAGGGAGTTACAAAGGGCATAAAAGCTAAAAAAAAAGGCATTGGCTCTGATACCATGTCAAGCCAGGCAGTAACTCCATAAGGAAAAAATTATTTGTGTGTTCTATTCCATTAGGTAGGTATTCATTATATACATGAGGGAGAGACTGTTCATTTCGTCTCCTGATGACTGTTCATATTTCCTATTTATCTATTTACATAAATTCACCCAATCACAAGGATTAGGTGTCAACACTTGTTGCCATAGGAAATAAACTGGGTCGCTTTGTCAAAGCTTCGGAAGCCACAAGAAGGGGCAAATACACTTCCTATGCAAGAATATGTGTAGAAATGGATCTATCTGGAGCTCTTCTGGATGAATTCATACTGGAAGTTTTTGATGAGGACTGGGTGCAAACAATGGACCACGAGCATATCTCGTTCAGATGTCGTAAATGCCACAAACATGGACACTTGTTCAGAGATTGCCTTTTAGCAGATTTGACAATAGAAGCAAACAAAATGCAATGAAGGACACAGAAATATTTCAGAAAGTGGTAAGTAAAGGAAAAGTATGAAAAAAAGGACAAAAAAATCTTCGAAATGAGGGTCAAAAGGATAGTCAAAACAGGTGTCAAGCACTGGAAGAGAATGAAAAAATGGCAAATGAAGATCAATCTATGGAGGAGGGCCCTAATGAAAAGGAAAAGGAAGAAAACGGCCACCCAACACAAGGGATGGGTAATGAGAAATAAATTTTGATGAGTGAAACAAAACTAGAGATGGATCAGGAAATGACCCAGAGTGAAACAGATATGGAGGACCATGAACTTCAAGAAATTTTAGATAAGTAACATCTAGATCTGGAAGGGTTCTTGATGCAGGGAACAACTGGAGGGCTAGATTCACTACCCCAAGAAGAGTGCAACAAAATTCAATATTTGTTTTTATGGAAAACTTAGGAAAAAGGGCCAGAGAAAGGAAAAACCATTTACAAGCAAGCGTACAGAGGTCTGAAAACAATTAAATCAAATCCAAGACTAGCTACCAGAAATGGTGGAAAGAAAGGGGTAGGAAAAAGCATAAGGACCTCTTGATGGAGTGTGGAAAGTTAATGATAGACTCAGGTAAGATGAAAGACCTAACTAGTTACTCCTTTACAAATCTTGAATTATGAAGTTCACATCGTGGAATATTAGAGGTCTAGGTAGTAAGAGGAAACAAAGAATACTAAGTTACAGAATGAAACAAGAAATGCCAGATATGATCTTCATCCAGGAAACCAAATGCTCCATTCAAAAAATAAAACAAATTCATAGAAATTACCTCAACAGGTTTGAGTTTCTAGAAGTGAAAGCTGAAAGCACAACGGGGGGTATTCTAACTCTTTGGAATACCCAAAAAATTAACATTATAAACGCTGAAGCATCTAGAAATTACTTATCAGTAGTAATGCAACCAATGGGGGTTTCATAAACCTTCTTGGTCACAAATGTTTACGACCCTCAAAAAATAGATGAAAAACTCAAATTAATAGATTCCCTAACAGATCTCAGGAATAGAGAGGATGAGATTCCTTGGATCTTGGGAGGTGATTTTAATGTGATCAAGTCTCTTTCGGAAAAAAAAAGAGGAACCAAAGCACTAGCCAAAGACTCGTTAGCGTTCCAATCATTCACAGATGATATGAATTTGGTTGATTTAGAATTGAGCAATGGCATTTTTACATGGAACAACAAAAGAGGAGGTGAGGCACAAGTAGGCTCTAAATTAGATAGGTTCATGATTTCGGAGGAGATGATGATTATAGATAAAGAAATAACAACAAGAATCCTTCCCTTTGGAGGGTCTGATCACTGGCCAATTCAATTAGAAATCAAGCATATGGTTTCTCCCAGAAATAGGCCCTTTAGATTCGATAACACCTGGCTCTCCCACCCGAATTTCATTAGTAACATTGAAAATGGTGGTCTGAAGATCTGCAATTACAAGGATCACTAATGTACCTCCGTCATAAAAGACTAAAGCATGTTAAGGTCAGGCTCAAAGAATGGAACAAGAAGGATTTTGGAAACATTATTGTGAACAAAAAATCTTTGGAAATCAAAATGCAGGAACTCAACTAGGCATTGATCCAAGACGGCTTTGACAAAGTCACGAGTGATCAGGTTGACAAACATCATCAAGAATGGGAAAATTTATGCAAACAAGAGGAAATATTCTGGAGGCAAAAGTCTAGAGTTTAGTGGCTCAAGGAAGGAGAGCGAAATACAAGACTTTTCCAAAGATCCACCATAGCCAATAGAGCACACAACAAAATCTCTTCGATAAAGAACGAGAATGGGGAGCTTCAGAATACTCATAAGAATATTGAAGCGGTGCCTGTTAAGCATTTCCGAAACATCACTTGGGAAAACAATTCAAACAAGGAACAATCCTGCCAGGAAATTATAAGGCATATCCCTAAGTTGGTGTCTAGAGAGGACAATTTTAACCTCAATAGACCAGTCACTAAAGAGGAAGTAAGCGAAGTTCTCAAAGACATGCAGAATTGCAAAGCACCAAGCTCGGATGGTTTCAATGTGGATTTTTTAAAGCCTGTTGGCATATTGTCAAACAGGATATTCTGAATGTGGTGGAGGATTCCAGGTGTAGCAATACCATCCTGAAATCCCTCAACACCTCCTTCATCTCCTTGATCCCCAAACAGGAATTAGCTCAAACTGAAGATAAATACAGACCCATAGCTTTATGTAATGTAGTATACAAGATTATATCCAAAGTTGTGGCTAATAGATTAAAACCTCTCCTTCCCTTCTTGGTATCAGAGGAATAGCAGGTTATGTGGAGGGTAGGCAAATTTTAAATAACATTATTCAAGCCTAGGAAGTGATTCACACACTTACTAGTAAAAAGCAGTCGGGGATGATCATGCAATTGGATATTGCCAAAGCATATGACAAGGTGAATTGGATTTACATCAAGAAGGTCCTCACTGCTTTTGGCTTTGATCACAACTGGGTCAGATGGGTCATGTCTCTGGTGACTTCATCTAGCTTTTCTATTCTGGTAAATGGATCTCCCTCAGAGATTTTCATCCCTTCCAGAGGCCTCAGGCAGGGAGACCCGCTCTCTCCCTTTCTTTTTATTCTCATGATGGAAGGACTTGGAAGATCCATTAAAAATGCCAAGGAAACAAGCAAAATCAAAGGACTTCAATTATCTGAGAATGTTCAAGCTCTGACTCATTTGTAGATGACACCATGCTATAAGGAATCCCCACAGTCAAAGAAGATTCAACCTTCAATCAAATCCTGAAGGAATTTGCCATGGCTACAAGTATGGAGGTCAATCTCTCAAAGTCAAAAATCTTGTTCTTAAACATTAACATAGCTATTCAAAGAAATATCTCTAGAATTCTTGGCTTCCAAAGGGACTCCCTACCCACAAAGTATTTGGGAATCCCCCTCATAGCCATCCCTATGCAGAAAAGAATATAGGAACTAGTGCTTAATAAGATGTAGGACAAAGTCAAAAAATGGACCTTCAGAGTCTTGAACATGGCAGGTAGGTTGGTTCTGACAAAGGCGGTTTTGCAATCCATCTCGGTTTTTATGTTATCAACCCTCCCATCTCCCAAAGGGGTTTTAGAACAATTCAGGAATATACAAAGAGATTTCCTCTGGGGCAAGGAAGAAACAAAGAAGTGGGCCTTGGTCTCTTGTGATAAAACTTGTAAACCCAAAAGTCATGGGGGTCTAGGCTTGGATGATTAGGAGATTCTTGGTAAAGTGCTAGGAGCCAAGCTCTGGTGGCGATGGATTTAGGAGCCAATGGCCCAGTGGGCAAGGATCTTGAAAGAAAAATATGCTAGCACTTGGCACACTAATGATCTCATTAGGATGTTTGGAAACTTAAAAGGATCTCATATCTAGAACAAAGCCTGGGAAAATAGAAGCATAGTTCAAAAAAAAAGTTTTTGGGAAATCAGAGCAGGAGATCTTGCACTCTTTTGGGAGGAAAAATGGTAGTAAGAACCAATGGTATTAGGAGAGGAATTTTTAAGTCTCAAGCAGGAAACAGACTCCCAAGGGTTAAACAAAGTTAAGGATTTCTGGGATCCTGCCTAGAACTCCAGAAAGTGGAGAAGCTAGAGGAAAATTGATTGCAGAGAGGATAGCCCTATTAAAATTAAATCAGAGGCTCTGGGGAGCTTGCTTAAACAAAGAATGATTTTAGTTACAAAGGGGCAGGATCAATTGAGATGGGGAAATAATAATAGAGGCACCTTCAATCTTAAGGAAGCTAAATTTTTTCTTGTAGGGCTTGATTCTAGAATTCTAGAAGATACCTGGAAGCACCTCTAGAAGTACCAAGGTTGGATAAAAATCAAGCTTTTCATGTGGTTGGTTCATCATAGGAAAATTTTAACCTGGGGCAACATTAGGAAAAGGGGGGTTAAGGGGCCTTCCAGATGCCAGCTTTGTGAAGAGTAGGAGGGAACCGTGGAGCACATTCTTAATAGCTGCTCTTACACCACCTGGTTGTGGGATGATTTTTCTAGCATTTTCCAACAGACAGATAGGGACAGAAGTAGTATCACGAATACCCTGAACAAGTGGAGAGGAAACTATTTGGGGAATGAGTTCCTGCATTTGGCCTAGGAATTCATGCCAAGCTTCATTATCTGGAATGTTTGGAAAGAAAGAAATAAAATAATTTTTAAGAATGAAAAGGTTATTCCTCTAAGACTTTTTGATCTGATCCTAAAACAGCTCAGGGAGACAGTTAGTATCACAGTTCGTAATCTCCCTAAAATTCCCCCCTCTGAAACAGAGCTAAGAATTCTCAGACAACTGGGAATGAAAGAGATTATTCCCCAGGGACTGATCAAGAAGCACATAACTATGGGTACAAAGAATGATTTCTGGCAACCACCACCAAAAGGATATCTAAAATTCAACACAGATGGGGCTTCAAAAGGAAACCAAGGAATAGCTGGTTTTGGAGGGGTTTTAAGAGATGATAAGGGCAGTATTATCTTTATCTTCCACTGTCATCTAGGAAGAGCCTCCAATAATATGGCAGCATTAATGGATCTGGAACAATGTCTAGAGTTTCTGATCTAGTACCATAGCTTTAACGTCATTATAGAAGCGGACTCTGAGATAACCATTAACTCTGTGAAAAGAATCAACTGCGGTTCTAGGCCGGAGAAAGTCTCCACTCACTGGAAACTAATCCAGGTCTACCAAAGAATCCATGTTCACCTCCAAGAGCTGTGAACGGTTAGTTTTAACCATGTTCGACGTTCGGCCAATAAACTAGCGGACCTTCTAGCCAACCAAGGGGTGAACAATGCTGATGGCAGATTGGCGAAAAAGTGGCAGGAGATACCTCAAAACCATTTAAAGGTTCTCTGCGAAGAACTAGCAGCGGAAGACACAGAAGTGTTTAGATATCAGGCCAGGTTCACTAGCATGAATTGATTTCTCCAGCGAGAACTTTTGTAATCGATCATTATGTATTTAGTAGAAAGGCAAGCTAAAAATGGTCTCATTTTATCTTGGACTCAGTTGATCATGGTTCTTAGTTCTCTGGTAGACAAGTTGCCTGGTCTTATCTTGAACAAGAACAGTATCGAAGTCTGGCTCTACAGCAGGAATATTCAAAATGTGTGGTCCGTTTTTTCGGCGGCTGAAATTTGCTACCTTTCCGCTCTCGGGCTTGGAAACCAGGGCATGGTGGGTTTTCCGGTTATCGTGCGTCACATAAGCGATTTATGGTTTTGCAGCTTCGGGAGCGATTCCATTAAGATTGTTACAAGTGGCGAGTGGTTGACTTTGATACCACCTTTGATCGCACACTATCTATTTATCGTGTATGGTCGCGCGATATGATTTCTGGCCGTTGGATTCTGCAGCCAAGATCAACAGTTGGGATCGAACGTATGGGTTTTGGTAGGGCCAGGTGCACCCTATCCTTTCATCCAGTTTGGCTCGTTTTTTTCCTCTTTCGCGTTGTGTGGACTTGGTATGGTTAAGGGTATCCTAGAAAGTATGTTGGCTCTGGGAAATTTGTTTTTTCCGAAAGGGTGGATGGGAGATCTAGCAGACTTTCCATGCTTTTCTCTCAAAAGTTTGGTTATCAATGTAATAGCTTGGAAGGTTTTGGTCTTTGGCAGGGACTTCTTTTTCCCGTTTTCTGATAAAGGATCGGGTCTTATATACAATATGTAATTTTCTTTTGAATTAATGAATTATAAGGATAGGCGCTTGCTTCAGCAAAAAAAGAAACTGCTAACACGCTGAGGTCACCTTTGGTGGAGCGTTCTACTTCCTGAGGGAATTAATTGATGCCTTTGGAACATAGAAGGATTGCATATCATTTCTTTGCACTTCTGTGGAGTGGGTATCATTCTCTATCATTTCTTGAAGGAAACCAAAGATGTTGTGCTCATCATTCCACATATGGCATGCTTTGTGATGTATCTGGCAATGATGACATCTTGATGGATCAACGTTGTCATGAGTACTTCCACTGAACTGAAGGAGTGCCTCCATTATGTGCTATGGTGGTCCGTCTTCCCTTTCACAATTTTTTTTTTGCAGCATCGACACCGGTAGTGCAGAGGTGTCATCTTGATATAACTCACCTTTATCCATTACCGGGTTTATTCAAATTTGCCTGCAGAAATAATTCATATCAGCTATGATTATGCAAATATGACAAAAATGCTTAAAAAACACATATATTGCCTTCATTAAGCATTTATAACATCAAAAGGTGACACATTTCTTCAGTGAAGGGCAGAGAGACTGGCGTTTAAGAGTAAACCTATCGAAAGGCAAAAGATCAATGGAATAGGGTAGAACTGGTTTTCCGTACCCCAAGTGGTATTTGAGAAGGGATCTGAGTGGTAACTGGTATTGTTGGGAAGACCTTCGATTCTACTCTTCAAGAGACACGTAGCAGCTATGAGGAAAGAGGATACCGCTTTTTGGGCAAGTATTCCTCTAGCAACTCATTCACTTGAAATCTGTGTGGACCATCGGATCCACGAGGATAGATCAATGGTGGAGGGCCTTAACATAGGAAAACATAGAAAACCCCATGGTCGGGCTGTATAGCCATACTTGAAACATTATAGATGGGAATCTATGCCCTATCAAGTCCACGATATGGGTTTTTCCATTAAAAATCATGACTACAGCATTTTATCGAATACACAGGGATATATGTGAAAACCTGCAGCCGGGCCATACAGTCGGACTTCAAAATTTATGTACCGGAGCTTATAATCTATCGATTCTGCCATATCGCATCGCATCGTGCCATGTGTTTGGGTTTAAAGCTATACCGATTGTGCCTTTCGATTGGACAGACCCGACATACCTATATGCTGTGGTTCATAATCCTTTCGGGTCCACTGCATATGACTCCTTTGAAAAACCCCAACCCCAGCATATTATCAAAGAACACGGGAAAACATGGGAAAACCCGAGTCTGGTCATTGGGATGGACTTGAAAATTTATATTCCCGGCTCTATAATCATCAGCGAGTCCGGGTGATTACGATGCACCATATATATAGACCCCGGACCCCGCTGATAACGATAAGTGATGGGTCACAGACCGCAAACATATATATATCGTGTTTAATAAAACCATCGGGTCTGATAATAGTGGAGCGTCTTTATACATATAAGAGTTGGGCCTGGACAATAGCGATATGCGATATAGCTCCAGACCCAATATATATAGAATACGGTTAATAATGTCGTTGGATCTAGAGGATAGTGGCACACCATATATATAGAAACCCCGGGATCCCTCTGATTGCGATATGCGATATAGCCTCCAGACCCGAAATATATGAATTTGGGTTAATACTGTCATCGGGTCCAGAAGGTAACAGTGAACACTAAGTCTTAGTGTTAATTGCGATAGACGAAAAAGGAGACTTATGCATGTTTTTTAGCATTTCCGCTATAAAGAGCTATGACGGGAATAATGATGCGATGG
>APFE030115242.1:86212-107648 GCA_000404065.3 Pinus taeda | reverse complement strand
CTGTGGGCCAATAATATGCAGCTCTTAATATTTTGTGAGCAGTGGTCTCTCCGCCGTAGTGACCACCTGCTGGGTCGTCATGCATTTGTTTCAATACATGGTTGGCATCATCCTTTTCCAAACACCTCAGCCAGATTCCATCATAACTTTTTTGTATAATATGTCGTTGGCCAAGTGATACTGATTAGATTTCAATCTGAGTGCTCTCCTTTGTGATGCATCCATGTGTTTAGGAAATGATCCCCATGTGAGATAGAAGTGTATGTCGTAATACCATGATTCAGGATCCAAAAGGGCTTTTGGCACTTCACGTTCATATATCAATGATTCATTAATCCATAGGGGCTCCTCCCTGTATTCTACTTGATTGTTTTGCATGCTCTGTGCTTCTGGTTCTTTAGATGCCCCTTCTCTATCCGCCAAGGCTTCTGCTGCTAGCCTGCACAACCCCTGCCCTTGGACTATCTTTGCTGGCTTAATCTCGAGGTCGAATTCTTGAAGTGCAGTGATCCAATTCCCTCTTCATTCACCCATTTCTTTCTGTACGAAGAGGGCTCTCACAGCAGGATGGGGAATGATTACTTTAGTCCTGGCCTTTAATAAATAAGGGCAGAAATGTTTATGGCCTTAAAGACTGCAAAACCTTGTTTCTCCATGTCTGGGTAGTTCTTTTCTACTCCTTGGAGATTAGACCTCATATCAGAAATAGGGACTTCATTTCCATCATCATTTTTTTAAGTGAGAATTGCGGCATATGAAAGACCAGAAGCAAAAGTGTACAGGAATAATTATTTGCTAAAATTGGGGCTAACCAATGCAGGAGCTTCTGCGATGGCTTCCTTGATTCACTGAAAAGATTTCTTAGCTTCATTGCTTCACTTATACACAACGTCTTTCTTCATCATTAGCTACATGGGGCGCCCTATTTCTGCGAAACCTGAGACAAATTTTCTAACGAAATTGATCTTCCCAAATAAATATTGCATGGCCTTTTTATTTGCAAGGGTTGTATTCTCATGATGGTCTCTATTCTTCCAGGATCAATAACAATCCCTTCTTTAGAGAGGATATGACCCAGCAGTTTCCCTTCTGTGACTGCGAAGACACTCTTCTTGGGATTCAATGATATTCCATACCTTCGACATCTTTCGAAAATCTGTCTCAGGTGATAGATATGATCCCTCCTGTGATATGAATACACAATGATGTCATCCATGTAAACCACTTCTAATCTGTTAATCAACCCTCGGAAAGCTATGTCCATAGCTCTCTGGAATGTGGTGCCTGCATTAATAAGTCCAAAAGGCATTTTACGATATGTGTAGGTGCCCCATTTAGTGTTGAAGGTTGTCTCCAGCTGATCCCCACTAGATACCAACACTTGATTATATCCTGAAAACCCATCTAATAGGGATAACATTTTAGACCCAGAAACACACTCAAGGATGTGTTCCATAGAGGGGACATGATAGTTATCCTTTTGTGATGCTTTGTTTAGGTTTCTGAAATCGATACACAGCTTGATATCTCTGTTTTTCTTCCTTACTGGCACGAGATTGGCTACCAAGCGGGTGTGTTTGACTGGGAAAATGATTTTAGCATCCAACAATTTTTTCAATTCTTTCTTCACCAATGGTTCCAGGCTTGGATGCATCTTGCGAATTTTTTTTTGGTAGGGCTTAGCCTCCTTTTCTAAAGGAATTACATGCTGCATAACGCTGGTATCAAAGGTTTTTAGGTCCCCATATGTCCATGCAAAGACGTCCTTGTATTCTTTGAATAGCTTGACAAATGTAGCCTTTTCTTGTGGAGAGCACCCCAAGCCCAAATTAATAGTTTTTTGGTTTTCTTTGGTCCCAAGGTTGACCGATTCATACTTCATGGATGAGCTATGCGTTTTGCAATTAGTTGGCTTCTTGAATATACTATGCAGGCAATACAAGTGCTCCATCTTGACAACTGACTTGGGAATTGTATTAAATTGATCGTTTTCCTCATCTTCCCTCTCATTCATAAGCTTGTCGTGCTCATTTTCATCAATGACTGCATTCTTGAATGTCTTCTCACAGTGCAAGAACTCAAGGATTTGTTTGTCATCTTTGAACACCTGCTAGTTTGAGATGTCATCAGGCACAGATGGTCTGAAAATCAGTTCAACATAACATTTATTCTTCTTTAATCTAAAATCAGGCAAAAGTTTAGCAGCCATACTAGCCATTAGATCGACATCTTGGTTTTTCCCTCGAGGTATGTATGTGATATTGAAAGAATCAAAATTGTCAATTAGGCTCCATACCTCATGCTGGTACCTTACCAGGTGTGGCGAATTGCAGTGTATCTTCTTCCTTCTGGTCCACGATTATCTGTGAGTCACTAAAGACTTTAAGATTTTTCACCTTCATATCAATGGCTTTCTTCAGGCCCTGCAACAAGCCTTCATACTCTGCCATGTTGTTGGTGCACGTGAACTCCAAACATCTGGCCATCAGATTTTGGTTCCCTTGTCGATCAATGAAAACACTCCCAACACCTACACCTTCAAGGTAGTTAGAGCCACCAAAATAGAGTGTCCAGAATATAGAGTCTAATGTTACATCAATTGAATTTCTTCCTACGAATGTACTTCTATTATCTACTATATTACAAGGTGGTTCATCAATGGGATTACAGGGGAGAGCTTCCAACTGTGTGTTTATTGTAGTTTCTTCAGTTGTCTCTACATGGAATTCTCCGAAACAGGTTTCTGTGGCACAAACATTGAAACTATAATTCCCAAGGATAGAGTTGGTAAACATTACAGGTTCGCTGGGACTGTTTAGCTCCGTCACTACATACTTCATGTATCTTTCATGATCAACTCTCAGCATATCACCCTTCCTCTTCTGAGGCAGCAAGAGATGGGACCAATCAGTCGAGAAATATTCATTAAGTTTTGCTGACCAATCCCTACTAAGCAGCATTCCATAAGCCTCGGGTATATCAACTACCACTATATCAATGACTTGTGTGTATTGTGGTTTAGTAGTCATCCGAATCAATACATCTTTCAATTCCCCAATTAATTTCACATTTGTCCAGTCTAATTGCATGATTCGAGTTCCAGTTTTCTCAGGTATCGCATGAAGTCTTTTAGCAACAGCGTAAGGCATAAAAGTGGACAAGGCACCTGAGTCTACCAAGCAATTGTGTATGTTCATGTTGAAGATTTCGAATGTGATAAGGAAAGGGGGAGTCATGTATTTAGATTTCCTCCCTATCATGGCTACACTGACATCTTGGGGGTTTCGATTCATTTTTGATAGGGTGGCTTCCATGGCTGCTGGCTTTCGGGCTATGCTGGGAGTAGTAACAGGTCTAGAGACTGACTTTTGGGTTTGGCTGCTCGGGATGGTGGGAGTTTTGCAGTTCTGCTCATTCATAGCTTTCAAGAGCAAGTCTCTTTGCTGCGTTAATTTTAGCAAATCAAAGTATGTGATATTAGCCCTATATTTCTTAGGATCATCCACAATATTCTAATCAATGTTATAAATAGGATAAGGCAGAGTGAACATACCGGTTTTTCCATTCTTAGGAGGGAGTTTACCATTTTGAGTCACCTTCATTGTAGTGGAAGATGCATTTTCTTTCTTTGGATGGTTTTCCACTGGGGTATTCTTGAACTAACCACTAGATCTACCCTTCTCAACAGGAACATTGGGAGTGAGTGCCTTCACAGGGCGAACATCTTTCTTGGTCTGATCTATAGGCTTCATCACCCCCACAAGTGGTCCCTTGCTTCGTGTGTGGATTTCATTAGTGTGGATCTCTTCCCTACTATCTCCTTGATCATCATCATTTTCATTTGTATAGAAATCCCACAATATGTTGATTTGAGATTCTTCCTCCAAGGGCTCTTCTACTTGGTATTCTTCCTCATCTTCTTGTTCTGGCTCTAGCTCCACTATAGGTTCTTCTTGGTTAAGGAGCGATCCGATAAGAGACAACTCTTTTGTATTTAAATTCCCTTCATTGGGTGGAGCAGGTATTGCAAGTGGACCAGGTATTTCAAGAGCAAGTCTCTTTGCTTCGTTAATTTTAGCAAATCAAAGTATGTGATATTAGCCCTAGATTTCTTAGGATCATCCACAATATTGTAATCAATGTTATAAATAGGATAAGGCAGAGTGAACATACTGGTTTTGCCATTCTTAGGAGGGAGTTTACCATTTTGAGTCACCTTCATTGTAGTGGGAGATGCATTTTCTTTCTTTGGATGGTTTGCCACTAGGGTATTCTTGAACTGGCCACTAGATCTACCCTTCTCAACAGGAACATTGGGAGTGAGTGCCTTCACAGGGAAAACATCTTTCTTGATCTGATCTACAGGCTTCATCACCCACACAAGTGGTCCCTTGCTTCGTGTGGATTTCATTAGTGTGGATCTCTGCCCTACTATCTCCTTGATCATCATCATTTTCATTTGTATAGAAATCCCACAGTACGTTGATTTGAGATTCTTCCTCCAAGGGCTCTTCTACTTGGTATTCTTCCTCATCTTCTTTTTTTGGCTCTAGCTCCACTATCGGTTCTTCTTGGTTAAGGAGCAATCCGATAAGAGACATCTCTTTTGTATTTAAATTCCCTTCATTGGGTGGAGCAGGTATTGCAAGTGGACCATGTCCACCTTCTGTCTTCTTACAATAGAAAGGTTGGAAAGGTTTTATGTTGTTATACTCTCCTCCACTCCCGCTTGTACTCTCTCCAGAATTCCTTTTCATATCGATGACTGTATTTGTCAACTTCTTAATGATCCGATGCAAAAATTCTACATTTGTGTATCCTTTTCTTTGGTTTCAACCCCCTTGTTATCACTCCCATTATTCTTCTTGGATGCTTGAGAGGCTTTCTTTTCTTCAGTTGTATGATGGCATGTTGTGAGACTGAGCATTTCATTCTCGACTTTTACTGCTTCATGGATAGCACCCTGTAAGGTTTGTGTGTTACTCCTCTTGACCCACATCACAGTAGGGACAAGGAGAGCAGTGATGTAGAATTCCATGAGCACCTCCTCAGTAGGTCTAGTGGTGGCCAGGATTCTGTTGAACAAGGTGTTGAACTGGATGTTAAAATCCTTAACCTTTTTCTCTGGTTTCCATTTTCAAACGGAATAGTTCTAAAACTAAGGTCGTAGGGGTTTTTTCATCGCCATACTTATCTAAAATGGCTTGTTAACAGGCAACCCATGAGGTGATCAATCTGGTTATCAAGCTAAAGTACCATGTGGAATCTGCACCAATCAAGGTAAAAGGGAATAGGCAACATACTATATCTTCATCGGCTACCCCCAACATGTGCATGGCTAGGAAGAAAGAGTGAATATGATTATCAGCGGTGTCTCCCTTCCCAGGGTCGAATTTAGGTAGTGCTCTTTCTGCATTTTTGGGTAAGGGATGTTGTTGCCCAGGTATCGCTACAACATCCTAAGTGAGCCAGGGAGGAAGTGCTCCCGGAGGAGGTGGGAGTTGGTTTCCACCCGATTGAGGAACATTAGCCATATTGTGGATAAGGATGTTCTGATTGAGGTTTTCTTCATTAGGATTTTCCAAATCAGGCTAGGGATTGCCTTTAGAAGGGGAATGCTCAGGAATTTGTTCCCAAGGAGAGTCCATACTCTACAAAGAATCAAGCACATTATCTTTAAGAGAAGGGGCTATAGATGTCTCTTCATTTATGTGATAGACCCTTGGCTTTCTTTTTGCTGTTTGAGGTAAAGACTAAAAGATAGGGAGCTGTGATAGGGAACGAGCGTAAGCCTGAGTAAGTCTTTTGATTGGTTGTTCCTGAGTGACAAGATACTCCCACAATATCTCTTCTTCGAAACGAGGCTTTTCCGAATGAAAGGAAGGGTCTTTTTGACCTTCACAATCCATGCATTAATATTTTTTAATCCATGTGTGGCATTGATAGATGAAATCTTGAAAAGATGTGGACGGGGGTTCAGGCCCTCCTTCTAGTGCCAATTTGTTGACATGGTGAGTTTTTCGTATACCAAAAATGGGATCTAACTCGATCGCAAGCCCTGATTAGACCTGCTTTGTTTGCAATGGCTAGTTCCAATGGGTTTTAAGGGACCCCGTAAACTGTTAAATGAGTTGAAAGATTGCTTCTGGGAAGAAGGCTTCAATTACATCAACAAAATAAAATAGCTAACCACTATGTTTTGAATCCTATCTACACTTCTTCTAACTACTCTAATAAATGTCCTAACTATCCTAATCTATCCTGCAGGAGCATGAAAAAGAAAGGTTAAACATCATATATGAATTCCATTTCTAGATGAATCAATTACTGGTTCACATAAGGAAAAGGTTGTATTAATTCTTAATTGCAATCCTATCATTCATACAGGAATACACATTCCATTTTATGGAAGAGACGCTTGCAATTGATGTCCAACATAGTTTCAAATTAGCAACCTTTCATGATTTAACCATGATGTTGAATCATATTCAGATAACCAGGCATAACCATAAATTGTAAGTTATCAATATGCACAAAAGCAAATATACATTTGCATTTATGCCAGCAACAACATTCTGATCAAAACACATAAGAGAAGAGTAAAATCAATCTGAAACATAGGCTCTTTATTGAACCAAACAGTCTTTCTTTATTCACAATAAGTCAAAGTTGTTCCTTCCAAAAAAAGCCCTTCTCTCCTATCTGGAGGTAATACTTATTCAGCCCTGAATGACCCTCCGTTTTCCATGACCTTTCATTTCCCCTCTTTTCATTACACAGATCAGCATATACATATGAGAACAGTTGATGAAACTGCTGACACACTGAGGTCACCTTTGGTGGAGCGTTCTACTTCTCGAGGGAATGAATAGATTCCTTTGGAACATAGAAGGACTGCATATCATTTCTTTACACCTATGTGGAGTGGCTATCATTCTCTGTCATTTCTTGAAGGAAACTGAAGATGTTGCGCTCATCATCCCACATATGGCATGCTTTGTGATGTATCTGGCAGTGATGACATCTTGATGGATCAGCGCTATCAAGAGTACTTCCATTGAACTAAAGGAGTGCCTCCATTATGCGCTATGGTGGTCTGTCTTCCCTTTCACAGAGTGTGTTTTCCAGTATCGACACTGGTGGTGCAAAGGTGTCATCTTGTTATAACTCACCTTTATCTGTTACCAAGTTTGTTCGAATTTGGTTGTAGAAATAATTCATATTACCTATGATTATGAAAATATGACAAAAATGCTTTAAAAACACATATCTTGCCTTCATTAAGCATTTATAACATCAAAAGGTGACACATTGCTTCAGCAAAGGGTAGAGAGACTAGTGTTTAAGAGTAAACCTATTGAAAGGCAAAAGATCAACAACATAGGGTGGAAGTGGTTTTCTGTACCCCAAGTGGTATTTTGGAAGGGATCTGAGTGGTAACCGGTATTGCGGGGAAGACCTCTAATTCCATTCTTCAAGCGACACGTAGCAGCTATGAGGAAAGAGGATATCGCTTTTCGAGCGGGTATTCCTTGAGCAACTCATTCACTCAAACTCTTTGTGGATCGTTGGGTCCACGAGGATAGATCAACGGTGGAGGGCCTTGACACAGGAAAATAGAGAAAATTCCATGGTCGAGCTGTACAACTGAACTTGAAACATTATAGATGGGAATCTATGCCCTATCGGGTCCACAATATGGGTTTTTCCATTAAAAATCATGACCGCAGTGTTTTATCGAATACATAGGGATATATGTGAAAACCCATAGCTGGGTCGTACAACCGGACTTCAAAATTTATGTACCGAAGCTTATAATCTATTGGGTCTGCCATAACTCATTTCATCATGCCATGTGTTTTGGTTTAAAGCTATGTCGATTGTGCCTTTCAATTGGCCGGACCCGACATACATATATGTCATGGTTCATAATCCTTTCGGGTTCGCTGCATATGACTCCTTTGAAAAACTCTGACCCCAGCATATTATCAAAGAACACGAGAAAACATGGGAAAACCCGAGTGTGGCCATTGGGCCGGACTTGAAAATTTATATGCCCGGCTCTATAATCATTGACGGGTCTGGGTGATTATGGTGTGCCATATATATAGACCCCGGACCTTGTCGATAGTGATAAGCAATGGGACCCGGACCTGAAATATATATATATCATGTTTAATAAAATCATCAGGTTCGATAACAATGACACGTATTTGATATTAATTCTTTTTATACTAATAATAAGTTATTATTAGAATTTGGATTTTGATCTCTGCAACAGCAATGGCTCTTCACCTTAACCGCATCTGCAAAACATTCGATGACCCCATAAGCCAGAAACCTGGATCCGCACGGCTAGCACTGGCCATCTTCGCGCTGCCGAGAGCAAGGGTTTCATGCTATTTGTTGCAGATAGGGTTCAAAAGCAGAACGGAGGTTCGTATCTGGCTGGATCTGTTACAGGCGGCAAATATAGTTGATAAACCCCCGATTGGCTCAAATGGGTCGGCTATGCTTTTGAAATGCACATGGATCGGACACTGGACAGTTTCCTCTGTGTACGCCATCCTTTTGGACATAGAGAAGCCACCGCAGATAACAGAGCCGGGTGAATCTAAGGTGAGGTCAATATTTTGGCCCCAACTCGACCTAGAAAATGAATATGCGGTAGAAGACCGATCCTTATACGGAGCAGTTCATAGATCTATTGCCATGTTAGAACCTGGAGCTTACTAGTGAGCTGACTACAAGCGCAAGGGCAGGAGATCGGACATCTCGCCAAAAGAGGACAAGCGTGTTAGGACATGGGATGCGCAGCCTGCCCACCAACAGCCTTTGTCTGGCCATGAATCGTAGTATACAACACAGATATGGGGGCATGGAATAGCCGAGATATCCCTTTGGACTGAGCTTCAGGTCAATGGCGCTGAAGAAGAACAGATCCACAAATAGCATGCAGGTAAAAACCTTAGATCCATCACTGACCAAATGGTTTTAACACCTAATAAACAAATCTATCTACACCAAGCTCGGATCTGGATGTCTAATAACAAAAAGGCTCATAGATCTAGACCACAACCTCAGATCATAGATCAAAACAGGCAATAGAAAGATCCGATGATTATGACAGATCAGAAAAACATCCAAACAGCACATGCATCGGATATGCTCGAAGAAAGAAAAAGTTCTCTCTTTATTAGATGCATGGGAGGGAACACAATATGCATCAAGATAGGGAAATGGGAGGCGACAAAAACTCTCAAACAGAGGATACAAGAAAAGACTGGAATCCCACCATGCAAACAACTCCTCTTCTACACAGGGAAAGTACTGCAGGAGGAGTGCAAGCTAATAGAATATAATATAGGAAATTACTCAACCATCTGTCTTAGCACAAGACTTCGAGGAGGCTTTTCCCGCTCAAGTTCAAAAGGACCTGCTTCGTTCAAAGATGCAGTAAAAGGGAAGATGGAACCACAAAAGAAACCAAAACAACAAGCTACAACACCAGGGGCCTACATTGTTGATCAGACAACACAAAACCCTACATTAACAATCGTCATACCAGAGGTAAATGAAATACATGCTGATTATCTAACTAAAGCAGTGATATGCAGGTTCAAGAATTTTTGGCCCAAACCTGAAGCCCTTCGTCAATGGATTTACTCCATATGGATAGAAAACTGTGATATCCATCTCTGCTCAAAGGGATTCTTTATTGTCAAATTTGACACCATAAAGGACAAGGAATATGCATTAAACGAGGGACCATGGTTTTGGGGAAATGCAGGCCTTTTTATGAAATATTGGTTCCCGGATTTTGATCCAAACAGCATGGTGGTCTCCAAAATGCCAGTGTGGGTAAAATTATTTAACTTACCTATACAATTTTGGCATTACAAAGTATTGGAAGGAATCGGCAATGCCTTGGGGACATTTTTAAAAGTAGACAATGAGTGCCTATCCAAAGATATCTACACTTTTGCCAGGATCTATGTGGAGGTTGATCTCAGTCAAGGCCTACCACATCACATTCTCTTACTCCATAATGGAAAGCAATGGGCACAACCACTTGATTATGAAAACACTGCCTTTCACTGCCGCATATGTCGACAAACTGGTCATCTTCAAAGTGCATGCCCACAAAACAAAAAAGACAGGAAAAATAAGACAACCGCCAAAGTTGAAAGGATGGAAATTTTCAGCCACATGGGCAAAGGATTTAGAAGAGGAAAAGAATGCAGAAACCACCAGTATACTTCAAGAAGCTGAAGATGGAAGGATTAATCCAGAAATCAGCAAAGAAAGATATCCACACCACTTACAGAATAATGAAAATCTGATTGAAGATGCAACATATCCAAATGTAAGAAACCCACAACAGCAATATGAGACTCCCAGATAGCAAATTGGTGGCAGCAAGCGAGCATACTCTACAACAAGCTCAGATTCTGAAAAAGACATTGTGGCTGCCACAAATGAAGCACAAATGACTATTGTAACAGCCATGCCAAACAATGAAGGCTGGCAGAAAGTGGAAGAAAAGAAAGGTAGGAATTTTTAGATAGTCAGTAAATTGATTATTAGATCCTGATCTTAGCAGGACAAGTTTTTGTTACAGCATATGCTATTACAGCATATACAACATGTAATTTTACTCAATATTGAATAAAATTACGATTTTTCCTGTGGAAAAAAAATAATGGCACCTATTTATATATATAAGAGTTGGGCCTGGCCGATAGCGATATGCGATATAGCTTCAAACCCGATATATATAGAATACAGTTAATAATGTCGTGAAGTCTGGAGGATAGTGGTGCACCATATAAATATAAACCTTGGGACCCCGCCAATTGTGATATGCGATATAGCTTCCGAACCTGAAATATATCAATTTGGGTTAATACTATCATCGGGTATGGAAGGTAACGGTGAACACTAAGTCTTAGTTTTAATTGCGATAGGCGGAAAAGGAGATTTACGCATGTTTTTGAGCATTTCCACTATAAAGAGCTATGACGGGAATAATGATGCAATGGAAGGTTTTGTGGGTTAAATGAATCTCGATGAGCATATGAATTAAGGGATTAAACAAGGTTATATGCGAGGGAATTATTAAGGGGGCTTTAACCATTTGCGAATGGAAGATTTGAATCTTTAGAGAGCTAAATCTCTCAGGTAAAATAGATCATTCGGAGAGATGCAATATTAACTTCTAGCGGACCCATCCAAAATTGTTGCCAAGGAAAGTTTTGATAGGGTGGTGGTTGTGGTCACAACACAGGTCAAGTTTACAGTTGTCAAAGTGAAGTTGCAGAATTTTTAATATCCATGAAATAAATTTAAAAGGTAAAATAAATCCACAAAATGAGAAATTCTAGGCCAACTTTATGACACATCAACGTTGAACTTTATCACATCAACATCGATATCTTATGGGATACTATCAGATATATTACTTATAATAAAGGCAATACATGCACTTATCCATGAGATTCGATGATGAATTTGTCTATTTTCAATCTCCTTATTGAATAGCCATTAGTTGTGATTTACTTGCAATGATGGAAACAACTATTCTGTAGTAAATGTCGTTATGGAAATGATGCCTTCACAACTAAAATTTGTTTAACTTCCCTTGAAAAATTTCAAAACACATTCTTAGTTAAATATGTTCGATCAGTGACTGAAGTACATTTGCTTATCTATATCTTCTTTAAAATTGAATAGAGGATTGATGGAATTTAATTCTCTCTATTTCCCAACATAAACTACTTTGAGGAATTTTTTCTTTGCCCAATCATATGATCGACTGGCCATATTTATTCATCGTATGCAGTATTTAGTATTTCAGTGTTGGTATAAAGGTCATTGAATTTAAAGTACTTTGTCGTTAATGACCTGTATACCATCCCACCTGCTACAACATTGAATACTGTTATCTGAAAGTGGCATTAATAGTCGAAGGAATGGAGCAGCCTCCTTACCGACGGAGTAGTCTAACAAGGCGGAGGAATTTCCCGCTGTCCGTTCTTGCCCAGAAAAACATTCGGCTCTGGTAATTGGGAAAATCCTCCGCCCTTCGCCACCCTTCGCCAACTCTACTAACACTTGCCACCCTTCCACATTTACTGCAGCTTGAAATCTACTATGATAGAATCAGATCCGGATACGATGACTCACCTTGGTCACATCTCGCGGTGCTACAGGATGTCCCGACTTGGTCCCCGGTATTCAAATTTCCCTGGCATTAGAAATTAGAGTCCAGAATCATTTGCAGGTAGAAAACCACGCTCAGAACTTAGACCCAACCAAAGTTGTCATTACAGGAGCGACCAGGAAATTTAGAGCAAGCCAGGATGAATTCATGTCTATGCATATGTTTATGTTTATGTTTCAAAGCAAGCATGAATATTAGTAAGTGCTAGTAAATAAACAAATTTTGACATAAAAAATACTTTTAATTCTTTGATTTATTAGGGATAAAGGAAACATATTGAATTTGTAACTTCTTTTATTCATGCCCTTTCACCCTTATTCCTGATTGATCCCATTTCTACCTCATGCCAATTATTTTGACTATTTTCTAACCAACTTGCAACCATGATTGTTTCCCAAACCCTTTATCTTTGAAATCATATAATGAATTTTTAGTTTAGAAGGCATGGAAGCTGAACCCTTTGAATTTATTCCCACGAAAAGAAATTTCCAAGTTCAATGCTCTTAACAATGTCAGGGGAGATAATGAGCCATGTTCTATTTAGATTGATAGTCTTGGTTTGATCACAGTAGTAAGAAAGGGTCCAACAACAATTGAATATTTGTGGTGGGGAGTATTCATAGGCCTTGTTGTCTATATTTTGATGAGTCTTCCTCTCTTTCATAGGGAAAATTTTACCAGACCTTGATTTTTAGTTCCCTTTGTTTCCCTCTCTTTGTTATTGAAGAGAATTGGAAAACAAAGATTTGAGAAGACTTTCCATGATATTTTTTGTTTTCTAGATGTGAATTATGAGACAAGATCAAGGATTATTTTGAGGGCACCATGGAGAACCGGAGTTGCACAGCAGAGTTGTAGAGGAGTTTGAGATTTGAAAACATTCATATTAAGTTTTAGATTTATGAAAGCATTCAAACAAGACAAGAGGGATTATAATGTTATTGGATCCATTAATCAACGTATGAGATTAGTGAAGAGGAGACAAAAGATATGAAGGGTTGAAAAATGAAATATCAGTTTGAATAGCTAGAGCACTTAATTGGAACGATCAAAGTTACACATAGAAGTATACGGGGGTCCTGATCGAGGTTGAAGGCCCACAATCACTTTTAGCCATCGATTGCAAGTTCAATGCTTGTGTCGAAGTCAACAGCGAGGGTTGGCCCTATTATTAAACCGAGTGTTAATGGAAGTCCTGTGAGCCGTATGTTATAATGGCTACTGTTATCCAATGGATATTGGGGTTAAAAATGAGCGGACATTAATCTAAGTACCGGACCCAAACTTTTATAAGTCGAGGACTAATAATTCATATCGGCTCTGTGAGGGCGGTTAAGTGTCACACAGATCCCTGTGCGATATCACTATTGACTGTTAAATCAAGCATGTCTTGATCAAATGGCGGAGGATCGACAATTTGAATCACATTGCAATATTAAAGGAGTGAGTGAACCCTGGCCTTAAGCGTAGCGAAATGCGATGTGCGAAGTGGTAAGGTTTTATTATTTTATGGATTAGATCCAAAGGTTTGAATTGAATAGAATTCCACAAAGATATGTGATGTATTATTTTAATATGGGTTGAGTGTATAAGCGGAAATTGGGATTTTAACTAAAGTTCGAAGATTATAGTATGATTGATATGTATGGGTAGAAAGAATTAAACCAAAGTATTATGATGAAAAGAATTTTATAAAGAGAAGATAAAGAAGGTTTAAACTTTGGATAAAGGATGAAATGCTTCCGCATGGTGTTGATATGAAAGGGATATTTTTTTTTACCTTGATTATAAGTTTTTTCACCTTGAGCATGGGCGTGATGATCTGGTATATAATATTGACATTTATGGAAATGTCAACTGTGGGTATAGATGTGGCTTAGGCTACATCAGATACTAGCAGCTACATGAAGGCTTCCATGGAACATTTGAAAATTTCAAAATTGATCCAGGTCGAGCAGTTGTTAAATTCATCCTTTGAAGACAGTTGTGCATGCTTTGAAGACAATCTCTCATCATAGTCTTCAAAGCATGCACAATTTTGGGCCTTTCCTCACTTGAACAGGCAAGGGGTTTCTTCTATATATGCTTATTTGGAGCAACAGTAAAAAAGCTAGACAAATTCATTTTCTACACTTTGGTAGGAGCAGACAGCTCCTCACTTTTGCATTCTCTAGTTCTCAAATCATTACCACCACGCAAGCAAAGGTACTCATGGTAACCTATTGCTAGGACACATTATGGTGCAACCAATTTATGTACTTTTTTAGGACTCTCCCATTTCTCTCGAAAAATTTGGCACTCTACTTAGAGGGACGAAATTGTCATTCTTTCATAGAGTACATGCTATGTCAACATTATTTAAAATAACCTTCCGCTTACTTACCCACGTAATTAGGGAAAATGCATGTGATCTAAATCCTACATCTAGCGTCATCTTTGACTTTCTTAAGGAAATGCGATGAGTTCAATATTGAATAGCTATAAAAGATGAAATTTGATTGCCTTTTCTTTGTTCTAGCACATCTCTTTTGTCATAGGTAGTGGAATGTGACTATAATGATTTCTTGCTATAAATTTCACATATATTATGGCAAAACTGAGAATCTTTGAGGATATACTACTAGTAGAGTTGTGATGTAAACATACATTGTAGAAAGGCCTTTCATTCAAGTCTAGTCCTGCTTAGAAAATGGTCACCCTCAAAAAACATGACCAACATTTATTGGATTGCATCTATTCATGTTGTTTTAGGAATCTTTCCTTTTAGGAATTCCATGTTCAAAGTGAATGAGGCAAGAAGATGCATATTAAAGGAAAGGCTTGCATCCCAAAGAGCCTACATCCTTTTGTGCTGTTTATTTTTGCCATTATTGAGATTCTATCTTCTGTTTAATTTTGTTACAATACCAGATTGAACATTAATTTCAATTTTAGTTAGAATGTTGCAAAGAAAGAATTGTAAATTAGAAAAACTACTCAAATAATTAAAAGGTGTCGTGAGGCTATCTTAAATTGCGCTATATACCCCATAATGTCATTAGACAGCATATATCGCACTAATTTATCTTTCTGAGCATGCAAGAACTTTTTAAGACTGATGCACATAAGAAATCTTACTGTTTTGAAAATTATTCTTGTAAGCTCTAAAATTGAATTTCTAGCTCCCCCTTATAACTACTAGTAGAAAATATGACACTATAACAGTCATAGGGATACTTATATCTAACCATATCGAAAGCATTCAATTTGGTTCTGATACTCCAACAAAATTTGTCAGTCAGTCTTACATTGAATTTGTGAAAATAATTATCTGCTTTTTTGAATTATATATGATTGAAAAACATGTTGAGTATTAAGAAATAGATAATGGTCTACTTGTTTAACATGAATTTATTGTTATCTTATTTTTCAAGTTTTTGAAGTGTAAAAAATGGTGCAAAATTGGCGTTTATGAATTGAAGTATTCTGCTTTCCAAATCCAGGTCGAGCAGTTGTTAAATTCATCCTTTACAATATGGCAACAATTCATTTATTTCATAGAAACAGAGAAGTGTCTAGAATGACAACAAACAATGAGGCATATTACATTGCCCTTGTTGAAGGGCTAAAAGAGGCAAAACAACATGATGTCAATGATATTGAAGTCTTCACCAACTTGGAGTTGAAATGTAATCAAATGAAAGGCATCTATCGGGTTAAGAAGGACAATTTAAAACCTCTTCATAAGGAAGCAATAAATTGGATTTATCAATTTCAACATTTTACCATCAATTTCTCTGTACATATTGAAAACAAGTCCACTGATATAATGTCCAGAGCATTTTTAAGCACATATGTAGATGTCAAATATGACATAGGATCACCATCCACTACAATAGAAATCATTGATCACTATCAATATAGATCCCCATTGTGTGAATGGGTTGTTGTTATCATTTTTCTTGGGTCTATCATAGCATGGTTCTTTCACTAAAGAAAAACCTGTTAATGTTTTATTTTTCCTCAACATGCAACAATTACGTTTTTTTGTATGGGAGACAAATTTATGGAAAAATGTAATATATTCCATGTACATGGACAAATGTATTTTGAGAAAAGTAGCTAGTTCATGGTTTTGTGATTATCATTAATATATTATGGTGGTGTATGATCCTTCCAAACACCTTCTCAGATCTTTGTTTCTGGAGAGATATTGATATGCTATGTGATTTGTTCGTTGGTTGTTAATCAGCGATGAAAGGTTTGTTTACTATGTTTGTAAGGAATTTATTCTTAATAACACTATTATTTCTCAATCACCCAGTCACTCTTCCCGTCTCCACCTTGGATTCATTCCCAATAGTTTTCCCAGATCACAATTCTATTTTGGCTTGACTTCTCTGTATTTCAGATCTTGTGCTTGTGGATTTATCATGACAGTAAGGACCTAGTCTTTTTAAATCAAAGAAAATCTTTCTCATGCTCAATGTGTCATAAGTTAGGAAATGTCAATATTTCTCCAAGAAATCACATCCATTATGGTGGTCTACTATGCTAAATCCCCCATGTGACAACTCCACTTCCTCCAAATCTTGCACTAGTTTTTCCTCTACAAAGGGATTCTTAGATAAAAACTAGAATATCTATGAAAGAGTGACCATAGTATCATGCCCTGATTTAACAAAGTTTAGAATTGCATCTCACACTTTTTTTTTGTCTTTTTTTTAATATATACTTCTAGATTCTCCTCAGAAAAAGAATATTGACAACAGATCAAATTTTACCTTACCTTTATATGCATTCATGAGATTTATGGGGTTTTGTATGATGGAATAAGAAAAAATAGTCCAAAAATGATATCTGAATCAATATGGATAGACACGGCCAAATTTGAGACTAGATCAGGATCTGAGTTTTGCAAGAAATTGAATTGTAGAGTGTGGGAAGGGCACTGATAAAAAATATCCTATCATTGTAGTCTCCTAGCATTGTGCACACCCTCTATATTCTATTTACAATCCCAAACATTCTACATATGATATTTTTAATTATAGTGGGAAGAGACAAAATTGTGAAGCTCTCCTCCTTACAAGAATGCATGTGATAATGATTTAATGATGGTAGCATCTAATAAGCATCCATGTGAATCCATGTTGAAAAGTTGTACATGAATGTTAGATTCATGAAGATGTGGAGATGTCTAATGATCCCTGGGACTCATTCTTCTTGGGGAGATGGATTCAGATTGAATCCAATAAATCTCACATTTTTGGACACTCCAAAATATAAAGAAAAAATAATGAAAAAGGTTCATTAAATCTACCTTCTGTGGAATTCTATAACCTGAAAATTTGTTTCAAACAGTCTAGCCCCGTTGATATTATTAAATGTTGTATAATTTTTCGATTTTGTAATCATATCTTGTTTCAGTATGATTGCATCATCCATGTTTTTTAGTATATACAATGTGAAAAGCCGTAATTTTAATGTTGCTTGACTCCTTAAATATAAACATTGTTGCTTCTACATCTGATTTGTCTCCACATTTGCTCCGAGAGCCATACGTCTAATCTATTTGGATTATAATAAAAAAGGGAACGATTTGGAGTGTAATGAACTTTATATCCTTATTATCCTTATTGATTGATATGACATCTAAATTTTAGTTCTATCCTACAACTAGCATACTGAAAACAACTAGAAAATATCCTATAAAAGGGTAAAACCATAAAACAGTTAGATTCTTCTTTTATTAAGTGGCTAAGAGTTTTACAAGTCTGGAAGTGATTAGATCATAGGATCCATATATTTGGGGATTCTACTTGTCTTTTGTGCACTGTGAGCATGGCAAAGTTTATAAATTCTGTTAGAATCAATGCCATTTCTGGGCTGAAGCCATGTCAAATTCATGAAAATGGAGAGATGTCTATGATTTCCTCGGGACTCTTTATTCTGGGGAAGATGGATTTATTTGGATTCAAAATGAATCCAACATAAATGTCACATTTTTGGGTACTCCAGAATATTAAAAAAGAAAATGATGAAAAAAGCTCATTAAATATACCTTCTGTGGAATTCTAGAACCTAAAACTTTCTTTCAAATAATTGAACCCCATCGATATTTTTAAATGTTGTCAAATTTTATAAATTATGTTAAGGGAAATGAGCAAGGACAAAAATTCTTGGAAAATTTATAAAGTGTAACATAACATGGGATTTTGTAGGTCCTAAAAAATGCCTAAGCCATTTCAAATATCAGGGGCAGGTGGGTATAGGAATACTGTCATTACTATAGGCATCACAAAGCCATTTGATGAAAAGCGGAAATATGGTGAAGGGAGCAGATTTCAAAGAACGAATCAGTGTTTTCATTGGCATGTTCGAGGAACATAGATGGAATAGAGTGGACACTTGCAAGGATCTTCCTTATTAGCTTAAATTAGTTAATTAATAATTTAAAGGGGCTACCATTGGAATGATAAGTACAGTGATTGCAACAGATTTTCTTTACTGACATAAAAAGGAAGATACCAAAATGGAGTCTAGCTAAACATCAAAAGTTTGGAAATATAACATATTACTAGAAAGAAATTCACTGCAATGGATTTCATTATATTCAATTTATTACAAAATGCTAGAGCTATTTCCTCAAGACCGTGGAAACTACCACAATATTGAATAAGACTTCCCTGGTGCTTCCAGAGCATCATTTCATGTAATGATGCTTATACAAAAGGTAGATTTAATCTATCACAACTTTATCACTTACTGTACAACTGGAAGTTGGAAAACCATGGAATAGATAAAATACAAGCCTTCAACCATGACCATCACTTCCATGATGCGTTTTACAACAAAAAATATTTGTATAAATAAACATTGTGTGCTTGGAAAAAGACCACATTGTGTGCTTGGAAAAATACCACATTGTGTGCTTGGATGAGAATTTATGTCTTCCACATTGAGGTTCAATGCATGGACAATCCTGGTTGGAAGTAGAATTATAGAACAACCTGAGAAAAAGAGCGTCCATGTTAAAATTTTGAAAATTAATCAACACCATCATTACCCTAGCAGACCATAAACTGTATATGACCAGGAACTTCAACACGCATATATACACGAGCACACAAGATCAAAATAAACACTTTCACCGAACACACAAATTAAAGATAACAACCGACGTTGATTTGGGTAATAGGATAGTTAACACTTTATCACAGGCATAAAAGGATAGAACATCAATCAGTGAACATCAACAAATCATGAAGAGGGCATGCTCAAAATAACATAACAATCTACTACTCTATCATATACTATTCCATGAAGGCAAAATCAGCTTGATGAAGTCATGAAAATCCAACAAGATCTCTCACTAGAGGGAAGGAATAAAAAATCCAACAACAAAAAACAAAATGATAAGGTTCAAACCTCACTGGCCTTTGACTATCCAACCATAACTTTATAAAGATGTAAAATATAAAGATCTATAAATCGAATAAACACTGAACCATGAACATAGGTATGAGAACATAGTAACTACATGTTTAAGTATAAAAATCAAACATGTTGCATGAACATAAATAAGTAAAGAGATTCTATTTGATAGCCAGCATGATGGATTGGGAAAAAATTCTAGCATGGGCAATGAATGATCCAGGTGGATGTTGGTGGCCACCCACCTAACCCATTTGGACCCCCACAATTGTCTCTTTCAGCATTTTCAGTTTCCTTAATTGTAGCACAACTTACTATTTTTAGCAGTTTTTCGGGTCCTGAACTTCCGGAGCCGTTTTGAGGCCCTAAACGACGTTTTTTGGGGAATCCGGGGGCAACATGGTCCATGCAATGGACCGATGTTGCTGTTCCCACAGTGGTAGTTCTCGGATAGATCTTTCTATTGAGTTATTGTACGCGTCAAACGGATCGTATGCCAAAGTTACGACCCCGGGAAATTGATGTACCAATTTACCCCAAACGGGGCCCACAATTTGGCGTTTCATCTTCTAAGGGTCGGTTTTGGAATGTGAAGGGTTTTCCATTGTTTCTCAATAATAAATAGGCCTTCGAGCCTTATTGTAACACAAGTTCGGAACAGTTCAGAGACATGTAGCCGCACATCTCTTCTCAGAGATAAGCTACCATCGTCCTAGCTGGTTTATTTCCAATTCTGGTTGTAAGCATATTTCGTATTTTCCATTAATGAAATGAAGTGTTATTTCCGCTGCATCTCTTTATTTATGGTTATCGCATCTCTGTATTTATGGTTATCTCTATAATCTATTGCGTTCCTGTTTAAATCTGGATCAGTGGTATTATAGCGGTCTGCTTTTTCTCTGTTTTTCTTTGCATGTCCCCAACGAGGTCGGGACATAAGGAGTTAGGGCTTGAACTGGTCGAACCTTTTCAAGACCAGCCTCGAAAATCCCGACGGCCTCACATGGCAGATGCGAAGAAAGACGAGGGGGCAGGAGATCCTATCAAAATCTTGCTCGAAGAAGCACTTGAGCGGCAAAGGAACGCGATGATGAATAGCTTCGCGCAGATCCTTCAACGGCTACCTAGAGGTGACGCATCGGCTTCCAGCAGTGACTCTGGAAATGCCACGCCCTTTAAGGTACAAGTTAATTTTGAAATCCCCATCTTCGAGGGTAAAATATACTCAGATGCCGTAGATAAATGGTTAAATCTGCTAGATGTGTATTTCTCTGTTCATGAATTTTCAAGTCGGGAAAAGATTGTTTTCGCTCTTCTCAAAGCAGCCCCCCACGTCAAGGACTGGTGGGAAACCTACTGCGAGCAGAAGGATGAAAGTACAGGGTCACTATTTTCAGCCGCACCCACTTGGAATGACTTTCGAAATGCCATCAAGGAGCAGTACTACCCTGTCAAAAGCTATGAGGACAAATACATCAGATGGACCACGCTGCGGCAGGGACGGGACCAAGATGTGCCTGAGTTCACAAACATCTTTCACACCTTTCGCACACAGTTGGGTATCAAAGATTCTGAGCGGCATCTGGTGCTCAAATACCGCGGCTGCCTACACAGATACATCCAGGAAGAGATGGAGTTCTTGGACATCTCCTCACTCGGCACAGCATACCGATACGCTGTCAAAATCGAGCAAAAGCTCAAACAGAAGAAGAGAGACTTTGGATCTGCAAATCCGAAGCCCAAAGGACAAAACCCAGGCGGGGTGACCCAAGACAACCCGTCGAAGCCGCAAGAAAA
>APFE030115242.1:63909-76686 GCA_000404065.3 Pinus taeda | reverse complement strand
GAAGAAGTTTGAGGGCAAGGATCTGACAAATTGGATACTACAGATGGAGAAATATTTTGATCTACATGGTGTACCACTATTACAAAAGGTATGTATTGCATATAATTATTTAGAATTGAATCAATTTTTATGGTATAAAGGGATTTTTTCTTGTAAACCACTTGTCACGTGGTTAATTTTCATGGAGGAAATGATAACACATTATGAGGATACAAAGAGAAACACCTTCTTTAGCCAATTGATAAATCTCAAACAAAAGGGTTCAATGGTACAACACATTGAGGACTTCCAAAAATTGAATATAAGGGTAAATGGTATTCCGGAGAATAAAATGGTTGATGTCTTCATAGGGACTTTAAAGGATAACCTTCAACACAAGGTTCATCTTTGGGAACCTGATTCATTGGAGAAGGCATTCAGGTTGGTAAGAAAAATTGAAAGCAAAATTATGGAAACAAGGAATCCCACCACTCACGACTATAATTATGGAACTGTTTTTTCTCTTAGCCTTCCACAACCTACAAGGTTTACACCACAACAATTGGAAGAAAAAAGAGAAAAAGGGCTTTGTTATAATTGTGATAGCAAATACACTAAAGGTCATAAGTGGGCTGAGAAGAAATTATTTTACATAGATTATGAAGAGGACGAAGGAAAGGATCAAGAAACATCAAAAGAAGAGGATATACACCAGGAACCCACCCCAGATAAAGAAGTAATGAATCCGACCATATCTTGTAAAGCATTGGAAATAATTACCATTCCTCAAACCCTCAAGATAAAAGAACATATCAAGAAGAAAAAGGTTCAAGAAGTGAAATATCACATCAAGAAAGAAGAAATGAATCCGACCATATCTTGTAATGGATTGGCCGAAATTACCACTCCTCAAACTATTAATATAGAAGGACTATCAAGAAGAAAAATGCTCAAGAAGTGAAAGATCACATCAAGCATCAAGAAATGAATCCAACCATATCTTGTAATGCATTGGAATAAATTACCACTCCTCAAACTATCCAAATAGAAGGGCATATTAAGAAGAAAAAGGTGATAGTGTTGATTGATTCAGGAAGTACACATAATTTTATTCATTGTAAGATAGCCAAGGAATTGAATTTCTTCCTATATCCAGCACCATAGTGTCAAGTGATGGTTGCAAGTAGAGGAACCATAAATTTCTTCTGAAAGTGCCATAATATCAAGCTATCCATGGGAGAATATGTATTGAATATCCCAATTCTTTCCATTCCAATGGGTGGTGCTGATGTTTTACTAGGAGTCTAATGGCTACGATCTTTGGGTATGATAGCTTTTAATTTTCAAGAAATTTTCTTGAAATTTTTTTGGGAAGGAAAGGAAGTCGAATTGAGGGGTATCGAAGAGAAATAAGGAAAGATAATCAATTCTAACAGCATGACAAAGCTTCTAAATAAAGAAAAACAGGGCGTAATTGCACAATTATGTTCACTAGAGGATCTCACATCGAAATCATGTATTCCTATAGATCTCCAAAACGTTTTGGACAACCATTCCAAAGTATTTGAGACTCCCAAAGGCCTCCCACCTGTTTGTGATCATGATCATGTTATTCATTTAATTCCAGGAAGTGTTCCTCCAAATATCAAGCCTTACAGATATCCATATGCCCAAAGGAGTGGGAACTCATTCAAAAGTTGTAGAAGATCCCAGTTCAAACAGTATCGTGAGAACTTGACAATGAAGGAAAAATCATATTGGAACCTGAAGCAGTCACAGAACCGAGAAATCGGTAGCTACAAAATAGATCAATTTCAGAGTATCTCATCAAGTGGAAGAACTTACCAGCTGAAGATTCCACATTGGAGGACAAGAATTTATATAGAAGAATCAGGAACTACTCAAGCATTGAGGACAACACTTTTTAAAGGAGAGGAGCATGTTAGGTCCCTATGCTACTAGTGTAACCCCTTATTGTTATTAGTACAATCCCCTTATTATATTGTTGTGCCCATGTAGTCCCCATATTTTTATTATTATGCCCCATAGAAGCCCACTATTGTTATTATTATGCCCTTACATTATTATTGTTATGTTGGCTTTGATTATATTATGACCCCTTAGACTCCTATATATAGAAATGAGGTCTTGTCATTTGTATCATCCAAGAATTGTTCATTTGTCTAATGTAAAGGAGGTTTCCCCCTCGAAGACGCTGATTTATAAGGCATTCATCTATCGTTTCTATCTTTTTGTGAGCTGGTTTCATAAAAGAAATGCATGGGAAGAAACATAAGCATTGACAATGATCACATTTGGAAATCCTAATTTTTCAGTGACCATGAACAGATTATGAAAAGGGTATTTTCATAACAACATAACAATAGGAAAAAATAAATAGACTTATCATATGAAAAAAAGGTAACCCACCTGACGAGGCCATGAAAACCTAGCTTATCTATTCTTTGTGCCTACCTCATTGATTCCCACTAGAGTTAAAGTCCTTTCATAGATGAACAGTCATGGTAGAATATGATGCTTCTCCATTTATTCTATAGTTACCTAGCAAAGTGTCAAATGTTATCGCATAGAAATTTGCTAGAGCATAAAGGTATATATGCACACACAATGAAAGAGCGTCAAATGTATCTAGCATGGCAAGTAAGGTTGGATGGTATTGCATCTCCCTTTAGTCTTGGGTTATCGCCATGGTTGGAGATTGTTGCATTGCTATAAAAATAGACATACCACATGTTAACGAATGGTTATGATTAAATACTTAAATCTAAAACCATGACTCTATTCAACACATGAAACTAACCTGGAACCATAGACAAGGCATTATTTGATTGATGACGTCCTCACTTATTAAGGTATCAAAACTCAAATGGTTCATGTTTTGATGGATCAACATTTAAATCAATTTCCAAACCATTGTTTTTTTTGCTACTTCTTATTTTCTTTGTGGGGTTAAGGAAACTCTTGTTCCTCTTCAAACATGCATTAGGAGAACCCAATCTAGGTGTGAAATCAAAATCAGTAACGTGCAAATTATTGGCCTCATCCAATATTTTTTTAAGCATACCAATCAACTGAATTGTCTTCGTCAAAGTAGTAGGAGGGTTATCTAAAATGAGATGTGTATAGCTAAACAAATCCTCTCTTGCCAAATGAAGTGCCTCGACATCTACATCAACAATATTTGTGGCCATAAGAGTAACATTGACATCTACATCATGGTTTTGAGGCTCTATATTGATCTCAAGTGGGTCATTGTATATGTTATCCTCTGCATGTTGATGAAGCAATGGATTTGAATTATCTGAGTGGAAATACAACCAATTAACCTTTATGGTATTCTTGCAAATGTTTCCACAGATAGACCATGGACATTCACACGTTATAAAATGTGTACAATACCAGGTGACAAGGTATTTTTTACCTCGATCTGTTTGACTTCTCACCCAATAAGCACATGTTATGCTCTCATAAGGACAACAATCAGTATCCATAATTTTTCTTGCTCGTTCCACTGATGATTCTAGTTGCTCTTCTCTGTGTAGTTGTGTAGAAATCCTTCTTATTTTAAGATTTCTTTGAACCGATAACAAGGTTTAATTGTTGTCGGTAGCATATGCAATAACCAATCTAGCCTCCGGGCACATTTTTTTTCTTCTATTATATAGAAATGTTGTTTTTAGGTAACAATAGCATGACTCAACAACATTATTGGTCTCCTGATTTGCATGAGGAAACTCCCGACAACCTTTCACCCACATACCTAATTACAAATAGAACGACGTTAGTCTCACTATATGACCTTTATAGAAGAAAAAAATGCATATAATACGAAAAAAATGTTTACTTACGAATCTTATCTCCAGTGACCCAATTCTTGTTGAAATAGTGTAAAAACTTCTCTTCATTTCCAAATTTGATGAAAAATTGATTGATTCTATCTTCCACTTCATAATTGAGAGTGTGTTTCATGATGAAACCTAACTCACTGAACATCTCATTGGGTTTTATGGAAGTAGTGGCCAATGATTTACATTCTTTAACTGAGTGCTTAGTACATGCCAAACGCATACGATCACATCACAACTTGTGATCATTTTTCCATATTCAATGTATTTTAGTGTGCTATTTTTAGAAAAAATGCAAGTTTGGTTATATCATGACAATGCTAAAGTTACCTCAAGGCATTGATTTCAGCCAGTGCATCATCAACCATGAAAGCATTGATTTTCCAATTAGGATGGGTTTGGAAACACTTGCGCATGAGCTACTTCAGCCATATTGCAATATTATCTAATGTGTTTTTGGATGCCATGACCCATGCAATAGGCACCTTGTTTTGTTGTTCATCAAATGCCACAAGTGCATACAACTGATACTATCATTTTCAACATTAAATAAAGTCAAATACAAGTTATTAATCATTCTAAATGTATACAACTTAAATAAATATATTCAATCAATCATTGGCATCTAACTTACCTCGTATTTATTTGTGTTAAATGTTGAATCCATGACTATTAAGCTATTGTGTGATAGCTTGACCATTGTCTCCAACATCTACTTTGTTTGAATTCCTATTATAAAAGGGACCTCCACACTATTGGGCTTTTGGTAAAATAAAAAATCTTCCTGATGCGTTTGATACCAAAGGTTTACACTCATTTCATCCTTTTTGTGAAGTTGATAATTTCCCTTCGCCAACCTATTATAGATGTTTACAATATCTTTTCTGCATAAGAGGAAATCTCTATCTCGAGCTGCCACATCGATGTCAACATGTCTCTCAATGTGGGTTCTATGCACTACATCAATGGACACTCCCAAAAAGAAACAACTCTCTACATATGCAACAACGTCCCTTGAAAGCTTTGGCCTATGCAAGGTCCTGGTCTCAACTGAAGTGTTGCATTGACCATGACAAGCCCAACCTTCCCCATCTTCATGTTCATACATATTGAAAGTTAATATTGCTCTATCAAGAATTTCATGTATAACTTTCAAAATAAAGTGGCATTGGCAACCCCTCTTCTGCACAAATGAGGTCCTTTGTTTAGCTGGAAGATTTCCTCTTTTGTCCTCTGGGCCAAATGAACAATGATAACTACACCAAAAATTTAAAATGTTAGTACATACAAAGAAAGATAAGTGTGGTTTCAAAAGATATAAACAATACATATTTTAAACACTCACATCTCATATTGCAATGCAGCGATAGCTCTTTCTTTTGGTTCCTTTTTTGTTTTTTGTATGAATTTATATGAAGCAATAGGATTTTCTTCCTCTCCTTTGATAAATTCAGCAACTCGTCGTAATGGGATTACGGAAACCCGATCAATGCTATTGTTTTTCCTATTTATTTCCATCCAAACAAAGTCTTTACTAGAGAACGTCATTTTGCCTTTGAGGTCTTGCACCTCAAAATCCATGATATATTGCCATTTGCTTCACTTGCCCATTTTGAATTGATCTGGTCAAACAATATGCAAGGACATCAGAACTAAACTTTTAATCTTAGCAAGTTATCCAACATATATATAAATATAAAACCTCTTTTATGCTTTTTTTGAGGTCTGAAATATTAATAACTCAATAAAAAGCCATTAAAATACACTAGGTCTAGTGGTGATTTTATTTAAGTAGCAATTAACCATCTAAACATTGTTGTGACCCACACTGCCCAAACTCTTAAATGAGCAAATATGACCTCCAAAGTAGAGATTTGAGCTGAAGAGGAAGGAAATCAATTTGCAGGGAAGAGAAATCACTGAGGGGAAGAAAAGTAGATCTTTTCAAGGTTGCATGCATCTCAAGGTAGAAAACTCAAGGGGGTTGTACTGCTGTAGGCATCCCAAGGCTGTTGGGTGCAATTGCAGAGGCCATACAGGTCATACAAGTGTGCACAGGGAAATGAGGAGGTTCAGATCTGTTGCATGCAGATTGAGGCATCTTCTGGAATGATTTTGGAGGTGGCATGAATTCCAAGGAGGCTGTTAGCGCTAGGAAAAGGTTGGATTGAATTTTGGGTAAAATTTCAAAGAAACTTCTGAGTTGTACAGGTTCATTAATTGCTGTAATAATTTCCAAAAATTTCTTTATGGGCTGAAATAATAAATTACTTGTTCGCTGGCTTCCCCTTTAGGGTTTTCCAGGGTAAATATTACTGTGTCAAATTTCTACATTTAGTTTCCTATTTGTGCTATGCATTTCATTGTCAGCAAGCTCACTGTATTTTTGTTCATAAAAATGAGATATGGAAATTTCTCGTTTTCCGTGCAGGCATCTAGGTATAAAATATTTTTATTGGAATTAGAAATCAGATCTGAGCTATAAGAAACTAACACATTTGTCAACCATTATTCCAATCCCTTATTATAACCATTTTTATTGTAATTTTGTAACTGCAATGCATCTATGTTGCAAGGGAAGTGATGGATGAATCAAAATGAGAAGGAAGGTGAATGATACTAGAAGTAGATAGTGAGTGCTTGAGCCATTTGGCAAATATTATGAGGTACAAAACATACCAATTTTTCTTGTGTGTCTTGAACAGGACAATAATAAAACCTTTGTCTATGATGTATGTGATTTCAGCACCCAAACCTTGGACTCTAGAGCTGAGACGGATGTTGATCCTTTTTACAACATGGACAAAGGTAGTTACAAAAATAAAATAGAAGATTTGGGCTAAGACACATGTTAAGGAGGGATTTTTTGATTAATTTCTTTGAATTGATGTCAATGTGATTGCAACTCTGAAGATGAAATTATTAGTATTGTTAAGAACCCTTATTTACATGGACAAATTGATAAAAACAATGATAAAACCTAGTGGTGATCCCTCTAATGATGACAACAAGGATGAAGGCAGTGACAAATTTATGCTAAGGAAATATTTCTGAGGGAAAGTAAAAGAAGAAAATGTATATGATATAACCCTCGATGACCCTTCAACATATGATGTCTTAATGGACCTGTTCTATGTTTCTACAAGCAGTGTTAGGATGTAACTACCTGATGAAGTACTTGGAAGTTTGGTACTATCTCCAACATAGAAGAGTAGAGAGCCACTTGGCCAATTTGTCATTCCATCCCAACATTCTCAATTACTCACTGCCTCCATCATTTTTCCTTAGAGACTACTACTAGATATATATTTGACATTTGTCCATGGCAAGACAATTATCAATTTTGAAATTTTCAAATGTTCCATGGAAGCCTTCATGTAGCTGCTAGTATTTGATGTAGCCTAAGCCACATCTATACCCATAGTTGAAATTTCCATAAATGTCAATATTATGTCCCAGATCATCACGCCCATGCTCAAGGTGAAAAACTTTATAATCAAGGTAAAAAAAATATCCCTTTCATATCAACACTATGCGGAAGCATTTCATCCTTTATCCAAAGTTTAAACCTTCTTTGTCTTCTCTTTATAAAATTCTTTTCATCATAATACTTTGGTTTAATTCTTTCTACCCATACATATGAATCATACTATAATCTTCAGACTTTGGTTAAAATCCCAATTTTTGCTTATACACTCAACCTATATTAAAATAATACATCACATATCTTTACGAAATTCTATTCAATTGAAACCTTAGGATCTAATCCTTAAAATCATAAAATATTACCACTTCGCACATCACATTTCGTTACAGTTAAGGCCAGGGTTCACTCACTCCTTTAATATTGCAATGTGATTCAAATTGCTGATCCTCCATCGTTTGATCAAGACACGCTTGATCTAACGGTCAATAGTGATATCGCATAGGGATCTGCATGACACTTAACCACCCTCACAGAGCCGATATGAATTATCAGTCCCCGACTTATAAAAGTTAGGGTCTGGTACTTAGATTAACGTGCACTCATTTTTAACCCCGATATCCATCAGATAATAGTAGCCATTAGAACACACGGCTCGTGGGACTTCTATTAACACCTACTTTAATAACAGGGCCAACCCCCATTGTTGACTTCGACACAAGCATTGAACTTGTGATCAGCAGCTAAAAGCAATTGCAGGCCTTCAACCTCGATCATGACCCCCGTATACTTCTATGTGTAACTTTGATCATTCAAATTAAATGCTCCATCTATTCAAACTAATATTTCATTATTCAACCCTTCATATCTTTTGTCTCCTCTTCACCGATCTCATCCGTTGATCAATGGATCCAATAACATCATAATTCCTCTCGGCTCGTTCGAATGCTTTTGTAAATCTAAAACTTAATATGAATGTTTTCAAACCTCAGACTCCTCTACAATTCTATTGTGCAACTCCGTTTCTCCATGGTGCCCTCAAAATAATCCTTGATCTTGTCTCATAATTCACATCTAAAAAACAAGAAATATCATGGAACGTCTTCTCAAATCTTTGTTTTACAATTATCTTCAATAACAAAGAGAAGGAAACAATGGGAACTAAAAATCTAGGTCTGGTAAAAATTTCCTTGTGAAAGAGAGGAAGACTCGTCAAAATATAGACAAGAAGGCTTATGAATACTCCCCACCACAAATATTCAATTGTTGTCAGACCCTTTCTTACTACTGTGATCAAACCAAGACTATCAATCTAAATAGAACATGGCTCACTGTCTCCCTTGACATTGTTAAGAGCATTGAACTTGGAATTTTCTTTTCGCATGAATAACTTCAAAGGGTTCAGCTTCCATGACTTTTGAACTAAAATTACCAACCTCTACTACAGTGCAATATGTACACTCATGATGTTGCGCAGTACTTCATACATTTTGTGTTGTAGTTTAGCCACTTCCAGTTTAGGTCAACGAAAATACTTATTGAAATGTATGAGATGTATTATCAGAATAGAATGGATCTAACATAAGGAATCAAATTTATTTACTTGTTTTTAGAGTGTAAAATACAATGTATTGTTTTTTATTGAAGTTAAGTTGAGTATATATAGTATCAAATAAAAATTTTAACCATAAAAACTTAATTTTATTTTAACATAAATTAGTTAAGATAGATTTTCAAATAGTTTTTTTTTTTTTAAATATAAGATTTAAACATCTAATTCACATATTTTTTTATTTCTAATTACTTTACATCATATTCTTCTTAATTATAATGGACACAATTATTTATTTAGAATAAGATTTAAACATTCACACATTTTTTTTACTTCTAATTGCTTTACATCATATTCATTTTTTTTTTAATTATAGTCGACATTATTTTTTATTTAGAACATAATTTTTATTTTTTTATTTTAAAGGGGCACAGACAAACAAATAAATTTACACATCCTTTCACAGTGGACAAGTTGTGATTGTGAGTCCTAGACATTATTCTACAAGTAGTTATATTCATATGTGTATGAGTTACAGTTGTATCATATCCAAGTCATAGGTCCACTTTCTTAAGATCTAGATTTGTGGAAGTCAATAATCTATATCTTATATATGTAACCATTGTAATGAATAAAAATATAAAGTGTGATTTGTGTGTTACAATGAATTCTTTATCTATTTCTAATATAATATGAAAATCTATTATGACTTAATTCCCTTACTGTTAGGTGGGGAAGATGAGAGAGCCTTGAAGATTGATCCTTCTTTTGTAAATAGATAGGGTAGGAAATTGTATTCTGCCGAATGTTTGTGTTAATAAATCTTGTTTTTTATGTATAGATATGTTCACTATGTGTTTGAGCGAGATTGGATGTCTGGCTGGCAAGAGAATACTTGGTGTTGTGTCCCCCATGGCTTATAAAAACCTGTCAATCAACAGTGTCTGTAACATCGGCCCGATGTAAGACAGCGTGAAACAACTTACCTCTCTTGGAGAGGATGCTCTGATTCAACTCAAACACCGAGTCCCAATCGCTCTGCTATATCAGTAGGCATAAATGGTAGTAGACGCGAGGAGATGAGATTCAACCCATTGCACCTTCTCAGATTCTTGTTGTTCGACTAAACTTAGCTCCTGCTGGTTGTTGTCATTATACAATGGTTGATCTTGTAACTCTCTTTACATTTGAAAAATCAATGTCTGGTGGGCCCTCGAATTGATGCATCAAATTCCAACAAAATTGATTGCCCAGCTTCATGTGATGATGCATCGTTGTGCATTCGTAACTATATTCAAGTATTCAGCCTCTTGTTTCAGCAGTTGCTCTTGTCGTTTGTCTCATTCTCTATGAGCATGAATGCAAGCGTAAATTTACACACAGTTTTCGAGTGAAAGGGTGTATGGAAGAGACGCACCTTACCCAGTTGACGGTCGTACATCACCTAGAAGAACTACTCCATGTTAAGGGTGAAGCCAAATTCATGCAGGATTCTAGATCCTTCTAGATCAAGTCTTTCTAAATCTCCAGGATTCTATATCTTTCTACACCGCCATTAGTTTCTAGATCATTCCAGATTCCCATCTGAATCACATACAGGATTCTAGATCCTTCTTCTGCCTCTTTAAATTTGTAATTTATTTGGCCAAGGAAAGCAAGCCAAGGCCTAAGCCAGTTATGTAATGCAAAGTGATTTTTGTTCTCCAGTGGTTGTTTTATCTATTCCATTGTTTCTGATTGAGTAATCTTGTTGTTTCTCCATTTGTCTGTCTTTGTGAATTATTCTCTACTATTGCCATCTAAGTCTCTGAGTATAAATCCGTTGTGTGTTATGTATGCTCTGAACTAACAACTGGTATCAAAACTAGGGTTGAATATCCACTATGTGAGCTGCTTAGTGCCATCGCCTTACTCTAGCAGCGTTTGTTAAAACGTTGGTTGTTACCTCTGGAGTTGTTGAAGGTTTTGTCCAGGAAATCAGAAATCCCTGCAAAGAAGAGAGTCCAGGAAAGGGATCTGTCCAAGAAATAGCTAAGGAACATTGGAATTAAAAGACAGTTCCTTCAAGAAAAGCAAGGTCATGGAGATCCGTACATGTTGCTGGAGTTTGAAACGTGGAGGTCCGTGGAGATTGGAGTTGAAATGTGGTGTTCATAAGTTTTTTTTTTGCATTAAGCTTGCACGTATTCATCAATTTTTTTATCAAACCAACATATGTATGTGTGAAATGTGAAAAGCTTAAAACATTATATATGTTTTTATATTTATTATGAAACATATATAATTATATGTTGGAATTTTGAAAAGTATATTTTAAAAGGAGCAGGAATTTTGAAAAGGGTATTTTAAAAGGAGGAAGGTCATTATTACTAAATTTTAAAGAGTAATAATTAAAGTTTTATTTTTAAGTTGAGTTTTTTGTGTTTTGGGGTGTGAATTTGATTGAAAATGGAGACAATAGTTATAGATATGGAGAAGTTGAGAGGGGCTAATTTTTCCCTATGGAAATCACAGATGGAGGATATACTAATTTTAAAGGATCAGTATTTACCAATTGAGGGCACAACAAAGAAACCCTCATCGATGACAAATGAAGAGTGGAATAAGCTAGATAGAAAGGCGATTGCAAAAATCTGCCAATACTTAGCAAAGAATGTGTATTTCAATGTGTCCAGGGAAAAGACGGTAGAAGGATTATGGAAGAAGCTCCATGATCTATATGAGAAGAACACAGCATCAAACAAAGTGTTCTTGATGAATAATCTTTATAATCTCAAAATGAAGGAGGGTGCTTCAGTTGCTGAGCACTTGAATGCATTTAATATTATTACTAATTAGCTTGCTTTTGTTAAAATAATTTTAGATGATGAAATTAGAGCCATATTGTTGATGTGTTCTATGCCAGACAGTTGGGAAAATTTAATTGTAGCTATGAGCACTTCAACAACTACAAGGACCCTGAAGTTTGATGATGTCAGCAGCAGTTTAATGAATGAGGAACTGCGATGCAAGTCAATTGTGGAAAATCAGGATGGAGAGGCTCTAGCTCTAGCTGACCGTAGTAGGAGAATGGATCGAGGCTGGCAAGGGCGATCAAAATCGAGAGGCCAATCAAAATCAAGGAGAGGCAGAATTATCTGCTTTCATTGTGGAAAACCTGAGGACATGAAGAAAGAATGTCGATTTTGGAAGAAAGGACAAAAGGATCAGAGACCGTCTAGTACAAATCACAAGTCATCCAGCACAAATGAATGTGAGACTACTGTTGTAGCCACAGATGGTGATGTGTTGTTTACTGTTTCAGTAGAGGATGCATGTGTATATACATCTAGTAGTAGATTTTATTGGATCCTTGACTCTGGGGCATCTCACCATGTAACCCCATGCAAAGATAGTTTTGTTTCATATAATCTTGGTGATTATGGTAGAGTGCATTTGGGGAATAGTCATTTTTGTAGTATTGTTGGAGTGGGAGATGTCCAAATCAAGATGAAAGATGGACAAGATATATTTTTGAAACAGGTCAGGCATGTACCAGAAATGCGCATGAGTTTAATCTCAATGGGACGATTGGATGATGATTTGACAAGCTTTGGAAAAGGGGACTGGAAAATTAGCAAAGGTGCATTGGTCATGGCCAAAGGACCTAAGACAGGAACATTATACACATTGAAGGCACTGATAGGAAAATCAGATTTGGCTACTGTCACAAAAGAGGGAAATTCAGCAAATTTGTGGCATAAGCGTTTGAGTCACATTAGCGAGAAGGGCTTAAAAATCCTTGTTGGTAAAAATTTAATGCCAAGTTTGAAATCCTACAATCTTGATCTTTGTGAGCATTGTATATATGGTAGACAAAGAAGGGTTTCATTCCTTATAGGTGGCCATGACAGAAAGAAAAATGTGTTAGAATTGGTACACTCAGATGTGTTTGGGCCTATTAACATCAAATCATT
>APFE030115242.1:32404-61050 GCA_000404065.3 Pinus taeda | reverse complement strand
CACCACCATTAGTTTCTAGATCATTACAGATCTCCATCTGAATCACATACAGGATTCTAGATCCTTCTTCTGCCTCTATAAATTTGTAATTTCTCTGGCCAAGGAAAGCAAGCCAAGGCCCAAGCTAGTTATGTAATGCAAAGTGATTTCTATTCTCCAGCAATTGTTTTATCTATTCCATTGTTTCTGACTGAGTAATCTTGTTGTTTCTCCATTTGTTTGTCTCTGTGAATTATTCTTTGCTATTGTCGTCTAAGTCTCTGAGTATAAATCCACTGTGTGTTATGTATGCTCTGAACTAACACTCCAAGGCTATTTGCTCTCGTCCATTACATAATTTGGAATGTTACACAATGAAATTTACGGAGAAGAGGATCGGTGTGATGTCGCGACTTTTATGCACACTTAGCTTTAATTTTGAAAATGCATATTAAAGTGTGTAAGTAAGAGGATGTATCGTGTGATGATTATATCGTAATTGTGAATTGTGAGTCATAAGTTAAAATGTATTGGCGTGGTGAGCTTGTTGTAGGTTGATTGGTGTATTATACAGAAGCAAAAGCATTAGGTTTATTTTCGGAGTTTCGTAAATCATTTCACAGTCAGCGCTGCTTTGATCCGGATATGAATAGATTGAATAGAAGGCATTGCTTTTGTATTAGTCTGTTTTGATGTTTGATTGATATTTTATTTGTAAAACTATTTTGGTGTATAAAAATATGATGGAAAATCACAAAAAAAAAGATAACTATTATACAGATTAATGTGACCGGTCTTGTTCTAGGAGCATTAGTTACAAGTTGTTTTTAATAAGGTTAAGTTGGTGTGACCCATCTTGCTCCGAGAGGGTCAGACTATGTCGAGTTGTAAAATTGTTTGTTGAAGACATTTTGTACCCAGACTGCTATCCTAGATAATTGATGAATATTGCCGAGGGTAGTGTATTCAACAAAGGGTGGCAGTGCCATAGGGTGGTTCAGTATTGAAACTATCCTTTGGGAGGATGGGAGGTGTTAATTCCACAAAGTTTGTCAACAATGGTCAAAAGCAGTGATGTCTTGAATGAATCAAGTGGGAAGCTTGAAAGTGTGGTGAAGAAAAGAGCGAAAACCATGAGTTTTCTGAGTGGATGTGAGTGCTAGTGATGAGGGTATTGGAAGTAATGCCACTACTAGAAGAAGGCACTTTTAAGACATTTTTTAAAGACCAAAGAAATATTTTGTCTTAAAAAATCACTTTTTACTTTAGTTATTTTACATTAAAATTTAATATCAATTGAATTGGCTTAAATATAAAATTTAGGACAAAAACAATTTGATACAAAAATAGTTTAAGACAAAACTTTATATTTAAGACAAAATCAGGACAAAAACAATTTGATACAAAGATATAATACATAACTTTATATTTAAGACAAAAATATTTTTTAAACAAAACTTTATATTTAAGAGGATGACCACTTAAGACAATGACAATTAAGATGAAACTCATTTAAGAGCACTAACAATTAAGGCAAACAATATCAATTTAAGATAGTATTATCTAACACCTGCAAAATTGACTCTTACAGTGCACCCTAAGTCCGTACGAAGACTACTATTTCACTTACCATTCATGTTATCTTATATAAAAACAACAATTTGTTGGCCTCTTCCAAAGAATGCGACAAGTTTTGGTGGAAATATTTCCTAGACATCAATTCCTCTTCTGTTCCTTTAGTCTTTGTTAATACAATTAAAGACAACTTGTATGTCATTGCATTGCGAAAGTTTGCACAGAGATTCAGTGAGTCAATAAAGGATAATCATATTTTTAATTTTTGAAAATAGATATTCAAAACACATGAAATTTATTACTATCAATTTTTTTCTTTTATATTTATTTTCCTTTCTCATTAATTCTTTTAATTAAATATAAATGAAAGATGTTAATTATATCAATTTTTTAATTATTATTAATTAAATATACATTTTTTGAAAAGTTAAGAATACTAACTAATTTTAAGGTATTAATTTATGTTTTAATTTAAAATTATAAATTGAAGATAATTTGGAATTTCACAAACAATTCAGCAATATGCATTCCACATTCTAAATAATATAATAATATAATAGATAAAAACTATTATTATTTTGTTAGCCTAACTGGAACTCCTCAGTCTTTACATAGACACTTCCTATTTTTCCTCAATTGTTTATATATATATACTATAATATATAGATATATAATGAAAACCAAAAAAATAAAATAAATTCAATCGATATATGCATTTTTTAACTTCCATTTTTTCTTTCTAAATTGAAAAGTCATAAAGTTGATTATTGCTGGCTTATATTCACTCCATTCTCTTTTGACTATTGAAGACATATATCAAAGAGATAAATAACGATAATTTAATTATTTCTTAGATAATATTTTAGTATTTAATTGTTTTCTTATTGTAAAAAGACTTTCTACATATATTGTAAAAAAAATACAAAATGCAGTTTGGTATTTTTTTATATTAGTTTATTGTTATGTATTAAGATTTTGGTAAAGATTTTCATCTAGTAATTAGAAAAACATGAATGCATTATTAAGAAACCAAGTAATATTAGTAATTGATATCATTTCAAACTAGGGAATAATGACTATGCTATTTATCTTCCTCACTTAATAGAGATATATAAATAAATTATGAAGGAAGTTGAAAGATTACCTCTACCATAGAATTTAATTTAAATTAAAAATCCACTATCATGCCCCTATAGTCACCCACATCGGAGGCTGACTTAGCGCACCCAGATGGCCCATCACCATAGGTTTGTGGTGCATCATGATTCATTACATCTCGTCGATTTTCTCAATATGAAACTATGTGATTCCATACTACACCTCACTTTTTATATTTCATGATTATTAAAATTGATAAGTTTAACACTTATTGAAATATGTAGATAATCATTCCATACAATTATCCCTTAACATAACCAATCTGAAAATGATACGAGTGAAAATAATCTTGTAGAATAAACAACCCAACTGGCCTAACAGTTGTCAAATATTCAAATGTGTTACAACCAAGTGAACTCTAATCTCGTATAGCAATTTAAAAATTATAAGAGCACACAATTCATACAAGCCTATTCCAAATTTCCTATTTGATTTACTATCATCGTTCGCAACTTTGTCGTAGATCAAAATCATTTCACTTGATAGAAATATTAGGTACTCTCGTATGCATGCAATGTATGAAGATTTAACATAAGTGAAGGAAAGAAATTTAAGTCTAATATTAGAATTCAAGTGATTTAGAGTTAAAAAGTTAATGCGTTGTCAAGAAAAGCAAAGTTAAGGAAAAGAAAAATGTCGATTTATGTTAAAGTGAAGTTAGAAAAGTTTAGTTAGAGAGTCAAGTCATTGTCTGCATGAGGAAAATAAAGTTAGAGTTTGCATGATTCCATATTTATAAATTTTAGTTCTTATATACTCATGGTTGGGTTATTGTAATGTGAAGTTAGAAGAGAGAATAGCAACAACTCGATGGATGTATGTGAGAGAATAATTAAAGAATATAAATGATTTATTCAAGCAAAATCTTGTGTACTTATTTGTCTTGTGTTTGCATGTTTATCTATGTCTCTAAATAACAAGTGGTATCAAAGAAAGGTTTAGCAAGGTTTCAAAGAACCAAAGGAGTTAAGAAGGTCATTAGCTACTTCCACTAAGAGCCTTGGTCCATAAGTAGAAACTAGAGGTCGTTGAGAGTTTGTAAACCCAACTACTAAAAGATTAGGGTGAGTAGCCTATAGAACCACCACCATATCAAGAGGAAAGAGCCATTGCCATTGACCAAAGAAGGAGTCTCCACTGTAAGTTGTAGTCATGAGCCTCCATAAGGATCTGTGTAGAAGAGCTTAGCAATCTTGCTAGTAGTTGTTGGGAGCCATTGTTAAAGTGAAGGTCAAAATGTTTAGTTTTAAAGATAACCAAGTGTATGCGACATTCATTTCTAGAAGGCTGACACAATAAGGAGAGAAGACAAAAGACAAAAGAAAGATGAAAGTCATGGGTCACAAAGCAAGATTGAAGCAAAATGAGAAAAGAAATCGAAAGGAAGAGCCAAAGTATTTTGAAGAGCTCATAGAGGTTCTCACCACAGTTGGAGCATCTAAAAGAAAAGTAGATGTAGTAGAACAATTCGAGGATCAATGGATCAGGATAGATATGGTAACACTTCCAAAATTTACTGGTAAAAATTTTAATTTTTGGGAATTGTCAAAATGAAAACGTTTCTTCAATGTAAAGATTTGATTGACTATCAATCTAATAACCCATATGATGAAGTATGTGATGTCTTAGTATTGGATCTTATAAAACATGAATTGGATGAGAATTCCTTGTGCAAGGTGGAAAAAGCTAGATCTTCCTAGGAAGCATGAAATACCCTGGAAGTAGAATTTGGCATAAAGCAAAAGTGACATAAAGGAACAAATTTTGTTGCAGTCTGTTGAAGAATCAATAGAAAGTCAACTGCAGATATGGGAGTAAATGCGAAAGACTCTAGGAGGAAAAAAATATTGGAGAATTCCACTCAAATGTGGATGATGGTTATAAAGAGTATAAAAGTGAAACCCGTAATGCAGACATGTATATGGATGAAGAAGAGAGAAAATATTGTAGAGTGAGAAGTTAAAGCCTCTATGTGTGAAGTGCAGAAAGATCATATAGATGCTCGAGAACCCCACTGTAACATGGATGGTGAAGATGATGGTGAATTCCACTATGACGAAACATGTGGATAGTGATGACAAACTGAGTTGTGAATTGGTTAATCCAACAATAGACCTTGTTGATGATGGTGAAGCTTACAATAAAGAAGTGAATAACATGTGTGATTTAGCTGGTATGATTGTAGTTGATGATGACCCCTTTGCATCAGAGTTTGAGGCATTTAAGTTTGAGAATGAAAAAGACAATTTTTCATATGAAGTAATGGGTTGTAGAGTTGAAAGTGCATCTATCATGAATCCAACAACAAATGATGAATTTTGTGAAGTTGAAATTGTTAATGAGCACATGCATGCTCAGATATCTCACCACAAAGTGGATGAAAATTATGTTAATGAAACTTTTGGTCTCTTTTTGGAAACAAGGAATGATTGTGGAAATATGGAAAGTGCCATGTTATATGAAGAATGGAAGGTTGAAGCTACCAATGCAGTGGCAAATTATGAAGCAATAGTTGGAATTTCTCATGAAACAGTTCACGATCTAGTAGCAATTAATGATTAAGAAGAGGATAAATTGATTCATGAGTTTTTGATGAGAATATCCACTAATAGCATAACAATGGAAGATAGCCTCAATGCAGTTGAAGAGGCAAAGAAGAAAGAAGAATTAAATAAAGCTCTCACTGGAGATCATAATGAAGATAATTTTAACATTAATTTTGAGTGTGCAAGTATACAAGACAACAATCTAGTTACTGTTATAGTTAAAAGAGAAGATGAATAAAAAGATGTAGGAAAGGGCATGGAAGTTTATGAAGATGAAGAAGAGAGCATTGAAAAAACCATTCAGCAATGGAGTAAAGAAGAGATCAAATTGTACTATCAAGAAATATGGAAAAAAGAAGATTAGGAATACGAAGCAGAAGAAGCTTGACAAAGTTCATAGTTTGAAGATGAAGAGTTGTGGTAGTAGTCCATGAGTGAATGAATATTTCAAGATCAAGCTAGATAAGATAGGATCTGAAAGCCTAATTTTTTTTTAAAACAAATATAAAAGAAGTCAAAGAAAAATTGCAATAGCAGCATGTGAAGAAATATGGAGCTTACATCAAGAAAGCACAACTAAAAATGAAGCAGTTTCAAGGGTGAAAATTTGCATTGTAAAACGTTTTTGAGTCAATTTTATATTGCAAGTGTAGCATGCATAGTTGAGTCATGATTAAGTTAAGGTTAAGTCATATGGTCGTAATTAAGGGGGAGTTTTAGAAATAGTAATTACTCTCGTATGCATGCAATGCATAAAGAGTAGAGTTAAGTTAAGGAAACCAATTTGAGTCTAATATTAGAAGTCAAGGGAACGAGAGTTAGAAGGCTAATGATTTGTCTAGAAAAGTTGAGTCAAGAAAAAGAAAAATGTTGAGTTAAGTTAAAGGAAAGTTAGAAAAGTTTAGTTAAAGTGAGAAGTCTTAGTTTGCATGAGGAAAGGAAAGTTAGAGTTCGCATGATTCCATATTTAAAAAGCTTGTTATTTATATACCTGTGGTTGGGCCATTGTAATGTGAAGCAAGAAGAGAGAATAGATGTAGCTCAGTGGGTGTACATAAGAGAATAATTAATGAATAAAAATGATTTATTCAAGAAAAATATTGTGTATTTATTTGCCTTGTGTTTGCATGCTTATATTTGCCTCTGACTAACAAGAACTTATCTCCCTACACTTTTTCATGTAAGAAAATTCTATCATGACTTGTGCAATGACCCACCCAATCATGCTATAAATTGTGTGATTTAACACTATCCAAGCCCATATAAACTTATGCATTACCCCTCCAAATCCTTCACCAACTCTTCATCTCACGCTAGCACTTCTAATCCAAATGGTACTTGGTCAAACGCTTGTTTCCCTAGCTAACTCTCTTGTCACATTTACAAGAAATCATTCTAAATTGAAGAAAATTGAATCCTTCCATTTCGAATGGGTCAATGTTATGCATTACATACTTTCCCAAATGATAGTTTGGTCCAACCCATCTCAATATTCATTTGTGTTCACTTGACTCATGCATTATCCTGCCATGTCGACTCTAGCTAATTCAACTCATTCTAATGGGTTCCTCTATGCATGCTTGCATGCTACCCTCATATGTTCATCCCATTCGCTACACATTACCCTTGTCTTTAGGCTAGACTTGATCAATCATCTTGTGCGAGCCCATTGATCCTTCACATGCCATAAAAAGGAAAACATATTTCTACGGATTGTGCATGTTATCATTCCATCATATGTTTACTACTCTCATTTACCTAATATGATTATTCTAAGTTTCTTTCCTATTAGGAAAGGTTTGTAAATCCGAATCAAATTGTGTTTTTCATTAAGCAAGAAATGAATATATACAAGGAGAGGGAGACTATTGGGTTTCATCTCCCAATGTCTCTTTGTCTTCTAACCTCCTTTATTTTTTTTCTATTTACAATATTTACATAAGTTTTCCTAATCCCAAAGATTAGGTGTCAACATTCCCCCCTTAATCTGAAGGTATGTTGGTGATTCCAAGCATCATTATGAGTCTTTCAAACTTTTCCCTTCCAATTGCTTTGGTGAAGATGTCTGCAATCTGATCATTTGTGGAACAATGTCATAGGTGGATTGTTTTGGCCTCAACATGATGTCAAATCAGATGGTCTTTTGCATTGATGTGCTTCGTTCAATCATGGAACTTTGGGTTCTTGGCCAACTTTATTGTAAAAGTGTTTTCAATCAAAATAGGAGTTGAATGTACTTGTTTCTCCTACAAATCTTCCATAACTTTCCTGAGCCACACAATTTCCTTTGTTGCTTTAGTTGTTTCCACATATTCTATCTTAGTTGTGAAATCTATTGGAATTGACTATTTGCATGACCTCCAGGAGACAACTCTTGATCTAAGGCTTATAACATAACCTGAATTAGATACTCAAGTTTGTTTATCTCCATCAAAATCTGAATCAGAATATCCAATCAAGATGAAGTCACCCACCTGTGTATACTTGAGTCCAAAGTCTTGAGTTCCCTACAAGTACTTTAGAACTCTTTTTGCAGCGAACCAATGACCCTCACAAGGCTTTGGTCATTATTTTTATTTTTCATTTGTGTTAGGATAGGATGGTGGGGATCAGGTTCATATAAACTACTATTATCTTATCATATTCTATAATTCTAAGCAAAAAACCATTAAACGATGTGAAAAACTAACTACACCTAGCAGAAAAACTGCTTATATATCAATCAAAAGTATAATATGATATATGGTGAACTTCATTTTTTATTGTATTATGTATTTGATTTAGCTAAGTTCACTTAACTGTTAGGTGGATGGCACGTAATTCAATGTTTAACTACAAATAATTTTGAGAGTCGAAAGGACATCATTGAGTTTACTTTGTAAATTGTTTCTTAGTGTGATGATTAACCTTTCTTTGTATTTTTTCTATTCAGCCTATAATCTCTTCCAAGTTTTTCCATAGAATGTAATGTCTTACAAGTTACAAGCTATCTTTTTTGCTTAGTTTCAATATCACTTTTATATCTTGTTTATATTTCCTAGTTGCACAGTGTATGTAGAATTAGAATGCTACCCATGCACATCTTTCCCATGGATTTCTTGCCATTGGTTTTCCCTGCATAGTGTTATGAAGAGATCTTGCATCCCCTCTCATTGAGCTATTATATGTTTCCATAGCAAATTTGTAGCTTGTCATCCTCATAACTCAAAGACCCTTGATTCTCATGACTATGTGACTCCATGACCCAACACCCAATGAGCCAATGGGAAACCTCTTCCCTCTTTAGCCCAACCCACGCTCATTTCTATCCACTTATCTCCAATGCCCCCCACTTCCATGTAACCTCCCCACCTAGGTTTTCCTAAACATCTCATGGAACTTTTATCACCTGCCCACCCTCCTCTTTGTAATTCCTTATATTTCTTTCTATCCATTACCCCCTTCTTCACATTCCTCCCCTTCCTATTTCTCTTTGCATTCCTTGCTGGCCATTTAAGGTCTACTTTCATATATTTACTAGTTCATGGTATATCATATTCCTTTAGTAGATAATACCCTTCTCTCATTTTCTCACTATGCCAATCTACCCTCCATCCCATATTCTCTCACGAGCCCCATGTAAACCACCATTTCATTTAAGTTATTTGAAGCTTCTTGCTGAGAATGATTCATTCACTTCATGCCATGTGATATATGACTCTTTCTCTACAAACAATTGAGTATCTAAGAAATCTGGCAAGTTCACTGGAGTAATCTCAATTTCCTCCCCGGTGTCGATTTTTGTAGTATCCTTTGAGGTAGATACCTTTGGTGTCATGATGTTAGTGACTGATGAAGAGAAGTGCTCAACAACTACAATAACTATAGGAGGAAAATGTACTCATGGAAGACATGAATTAGCCTTATCAAAATGAATTTCAAAGCAAGATTAGGTAGAAACCAAATAAATGAAGGGAAAATTTGTGCAATTAATTAGGTGAGGAGAGAGGCACTGGTTGATAAACTGCACATTTCATATTCTCAGCAGCCAGTGGTGCATCTTGAGGCTTGAGACTACACAATGTGTAGTTCATCCTCGGAAGATTAAGGGAGAGACTGCACTCAGTGGCCAAGTGTTGGGCTTGATCCCTGGAACTATGCAATACACAGTTGGGAAAGCTAGGTAATGTGCATTATGCAGTCTCAAAGACCAATGAGATAGCTTGAGATTGGGACTTGCATAATTTCCAATTAGACAAGGAAACTGCTCACCAATTGAAGGGAAGATATGCCCAGAAAGAGTATGGGAAACTGAAAGATATGAGTGATAATTTCAAGTTTAAGTGAATATTTGACTAAGGATAGATATATCAGTGTAAATCAAGTGTAGAAAATTAACATGCAAAAGGAAAAACAAATCTACAGAAGGAGTCGTCGAAACGTCGACCACTAATGGAAAAAACAAGAAAACAAATGTGAAACTTGTAAAAGGCAGATGATGGACTGAAACAACACTTGTACAAGGTAATATAAATTAAAATGATAGTAGCCATGAAAAGAAACTATTGTAGTGGTGACAACCACCCTCCAAATGTTTTCCTATGCTTTGATTTTGGAGCCTCTCTTCCTATTCACAACAATTCATCTTGCACTGATCCAAGTATTCATGCTTCAATTGAGACTTATCTTTTCATTATTTTTTCTTGTTTTTTTTCACTTAGGTGATTCTTCTAAGTCACAAGTTGATCTCCCAACTTGGTCTCACATCAATTATGGGCTTGTCTCCTGAAACTCCCCAATCCTTAAGGGCAAGCAACCTTGATGATAGGAATTGCGCAGTCCTGACTAACGGTTAGTCTTGAGCTCAAAAATTGCGCAGTCATGGGAGGAAGCCTAGCACCGAGCCAAGAAAAAGTGCAACCCTCACTAATCATAGAAACTACATAGTGCACTAAGCCGAAAAGTTTCCTAGTTCCCCAGAGTTGCATAGTCTTCCCTGACAGTGTGCATTGCAAGTTTCCCTCGGAAAAAGAAAACAAACAAAAAAAGGAAAAATAAAAAAAGAATCCTTAAAAAATAGGGATCCATTATTAGTATCCCGAAGTATGCACTTGTGCTAGTTTTAGAAACTTCCACCAAGTGTCACTTTTTCCTTGATTTTAGGCATGTGCGTCATAAACCCTAATTCACCCGAATCTATTTAATCGATGCTTTTAGATATCATTTTCACATTCTATCTTGGAGCTATAGCATTCCCTATGAGATCAAGGAACCTTTGGTGTGATCATCATCGCTTTTACGGGTGAGTTTTGCTTTTTTCGTCTTTTGCCACTTTTTATGTCGCTTTTTGTCATTTGGATTGTGTGACTATTGTTTTACTTGTTTCTCTTCATGGTTGCTGGTGTTTTAACTTTTTTTAACTTTTAGAAGTGTTGTTTTAAGTTTAAATTGTCTTTCCCAAGTGTCACATTAGTTTTCATGTTTTTGCACCAATGGCCGTCATTGTGGTGACTCTCCTCAAATACTTCATTTTCCTTTTGTTTAATTAATTTTTGCACTTGATTCACATGCATTTCCTTTCACTTAGTAATATCTACACTCATCTTCACACTATCTCTCAAATCTTCTCATTTTCCACACTTCTCGTGGGTAGATCTGCATTACTCTTGGCCAGTTTTCACTCTTCTTCGCTGACATAGCGCAATCCTAAGGCTCAAGCCATAAGCTTAGCCTGTGGAATTGCACAGTGCATAGTCCAAGATGGCTTCAACTGTGCACTGAATAGTTCGAGGATGCATCCTGTCATCTTGGCCACTGAGACTACGTAATGCACAGTCTCTCCCAAGCCTATGCCTAGGCTACACTATGCATTTCACAGTTTCAAGCCACAAGCTTCCATCTTGGATGTTGGGACTGTGTAGACCGATGTTCCCATAGACAACCAATCCCTCTTTCCAATAAGAACTATGCAATCCTCGCCATCTTATGCCTGGTTTGTTTCTTTAACTTTCCTTGTAAGTAGATTTTCTTAAGACCAACATTTGCTTGCTATGAGTCTCCTTTTTGTCCCACAGGTACAAAAGTTGTTGGACACCTCTCTAGTAGTCATTGTTACCATGGAGCCTAAGAGATTTGCTTCAAAGGAAACCACTGAGAGAAGTACTATGGAAGTAGTTAAGCAAAAATCAGTTGATTTTCCAGTGTATGCAAATACTCAGTTGTTTATAGAAAAGGGATCATCATTGACATGGTAGAAGATTAAGGATGCTTTTGCAAAGGACTTTGAGACAAACTTAGAGAACCGATAGGTGTGTCCTAGAATCCAACAATAAATATTATACAAGGTTGCATGCAGTTATCCAACCTTCTTGTGTGCATATGTCATCAGCTGTATTGTCTCACACATTGATGAGAAGACCATGACATTAAGCGGTGCCCATGGATAGAAGCTTGCCACCTTTCAGGAAGGAGACTTTCAACAAATGTATCACTTTCCTGAGCCATTAGAATGCATGGACTGATTCTTCTATTCCACCCACAACCCTGTGAACACAAGATACATTGTCAAAGGTTGGGTGAAAGAGCCATCGAAATTTCGACAGACACCCACCCATGTATACAAGACAAATTCCCTCAAGAAGTCCTACTAGCTCTTGGTTATCTTCGCTTGCAGGATCCATGGTCATGAGAGCACGAAAATATTTCCTGAAGGGTGGGAAATATTATTGGACCAAGTGGTGAATAATGGTAGGTCATTCAACTAGTCATATTTTTTGGCTCGACAGTTGAAAGCCCATTGATTACAGGCTCAGAATCCTCCCAAGGGTGAGTGAGCAAGGTTTTATAAGTTTTCATGATTATTGGGTGTAATCTATGCAGAACAACAGTTCCCTGGCATGAAAATCACATGGACACCATGAGAAACTATCGTGCACATCTATTGCAAGCTTCTTTCAGAATGCAGTTATTGAGGAATAATGGCACAACTAACTGACCACTTTAGCATCCCATTGTATAAGCTTATATTTGAAGAAGATCTACCTTGCATTTCATGAGAATAAATGGAGGCAATATAAGACATCGTAGATTAGTATGCATCACTAGGTGGAACCTTCATTAGAGTGTTCGGTAGAGAGAAGCCTCCTCTGCATTTTTTACCAAGGTACGCCACCGAAAAACTTGTCATGCAGGAAGCATCATACCATCTCGCCACAGGGTTATCAACATCACTTCACAGGTAGAATAAAGCAGCATGGGTCACTCTTCCTTTGCAAATTGGATTATACGAGATAAAGAGCTTGAAATTCATAGATGTTTAGGCAAAGGAGATAGTTGGATTTGATTTCGACACTCGAGAATCTATATGATCCTCGTAGTATTTGTAAAGACCATTTTGCGAGACTTTACTTTCCATGGTTCGGCGGGGCATTCCATTGGCCATAGGAGGATCCTTGGAGGTACTGATACAATTCCTCCAGACTCCATGAGCCATTCATTTTAGTAGGAACATCACAGGTTGCTCCATAGACATCAGCAACTCCAGAAGCAACAACAGCAAAAGGCAACAATCCTATGCAAGACAACGGAAAGAGAAAGATTGTTGAAAGTCCAGAGGGAGAAAAAAGTTGCAAGATGAAAGCAGATCCCATTCTCATGAAAGTAGATTTGGTAGTAGAAGAAAAGGGGAAGTAGAGGATACAGTGAGTAGAGCAGAGGAAGAGAGAAAAGAAGAGGTTGTAGGAAGCAGAAATGAAGCTACAGGAGACAAAGTAGAAGTTGAGGGAACAACATGAGCTGAGGAGGAAAGAATGAGAAGAGAAGCAGAAGAAGGAAGAAGAATGAAGGTGCAATGATAGAGGAAACAAGATTGATACAGGTTGAAGAGAAAGAATAGGACCCACCGAAAGATGAGGAGGAAGGTGAGAAGATGCAGTATCGGGAATTTCCTCAGTAGATTGAGAAATTAATTGAAGTGACAAGCATGGAAATGGAACGGGAGCCATAGAATGAAGATGTTGATCTGATTCCGAGAGTACCACAATTCATCCCTTAGTCTCCACCAACTCTAGCAGTAGAGTTAGCCCTGAGTGATCAAGGGGATGTTGTTCCCATTGATGATGATGTGGTAATGAATGTGTACAATCTATCATTCAATGAGTTCCAAAGGAGAATTGTACAAGCATGAAGAAAGAAATTTCTGGATGATCATGCATCACCTGCATGAATTAGGGAAAGGGTGATAGTGTTAGACACTAGGAAGTATCCAAATTCCATTATCGAAGCCAACTTGGCCTATGCAAGATAAACAAGATCAAATATTAAGTATTTGATGGGTGAGAATGAGAACCTAGCACAGAACTTGCAGGTTGCCAGGTAAGAGGAAGAGAAATTTTGCACAACAGAACAAAATTCAGTTTTTGTATAGGTTTACTTGGAGGAGATGAGAGCAGTGATGCTTGCTGAAGTATCAACACTTGGAGAAACCATGCAGAAGCTCTATGAGGGGTTTGTCACCATAGATAAAGAATTTTTATGTTTGCATGGCCTACAACAACAGAGCAAAGAGTTTGTTAAAAATCTCAAGAACATACAAGTTGTCATTGCTTATGTGCAAGAGTGGACAATGCGATATAAAGGGGCACCACTTGAATTAGTAAAGAAAATGAAGCTATAGGAAGAGATAGAGAAGGAAAAGAATCAAATGTTGATTCAGAAAAATAAGCAACTCGCCCCATTTATTGGGAGCATTAAGGCCTCATATGTATAGTTATTTAGTAGTTTGGATGTCTTGGTGAGAACACACCAGGTCCCATCAGTCGGTTCACTCACCAAAGATAAACCCAAGAACCAAGTCTGGCAGGAGGTCGAATGGTAATTAGACTAGCTGAGATAGAATTCCACCAAGGACACCTTGGAGCTAAATAGATAGAACATGAAAGATTTCATCGATGCTCCTATCAAATTCATAACAATGTTTCTCATGTTTCAAAACTATTTTGACACGGGTTCCAAGGCAGTGTAATTGAATTCCATGGAGCCCAGAGTCTACTTCCATCCAAACACCATTACAAAGTACCAAGATTGGAACCAATATGTGACCGAGAAGGAGCAAGTGGAGGTTGTTGAGCTAGACTTCACCCAAACTTAGGCATCATAGTGTTGTGCCTTGTTAGGATGTCAAGTTGTCTCTACTTTATTTTTTCTTATATGGGTACAAGTGTAAAATGTAATATTATTTGTAATTATGTTGTAAGTGAATTTCCAAGTGCCAATGTTGGAATATAAAGAGTCATCATGTAATGTAATGAGTCATTTTTGTAAATAAGTTGAAGAGTCATGAGGGTAGTCCAAAGGTCACAAAGGGGAGTTGATGAGTTACCCCCTATTTTTGTAAATAGAACCTCATAATTCATGTAATGGGATTTTGGGAGCCAAGCTTTTGGCTACGCTTAGGCTTAGAAAGAGCTTGGGAGTATTGTGAAGAGACTTGGCTTCTCTGTAGCGTAGAAAAAGTATACTTCTTTGGAGGAGCAAGTGTTATTGACTGTAATGTTCAACTTTTGGAGCTAGTGGTCGTCAATGGTGTATGTATGAATGGAACTTTCACTTATAATAATAAAATCAAAGCCAACACGCTTTCAGGCATATGTTGTGAATATAGTAGGACTATTCTTATTGTATTTGAAATGTATGTTATTTAACTTATACTTATGATTATGAACTATTTCGCTTGCATTTGTATGAATCTTTTTGAATGTGTGTTGTTGTATTAACTCATCACTTTAACTTGTGGACTATTCCGCATCTTAGCTTGTGATGTCATTTCACTTGTGTGTTCCTTTCAACCTGCATACTATTACAAGCTTCCAAGGGGCGCACTTCCTTTCCCTTCATGTGTTGGAAACTTCATGCATCACACTTGACTCTCTGCAGGGTCACACACTTTCTCTCACCCAAAGTTATCATACTTCCCTCTGCGTGATTTCACAATCAAGGCATAACATTCCCACCCACTTTTGAAACTCCTAGTCCAAACGATGAGAGTTCTAGTTGGGGCTTCATATCGGGGAGATCCCTTGAATGTTGGCGGGTTCAGGAATGTCAACATTTCTAGCTCTAGAAGGAGGGCTAGATAACAAGCCAAGCCCTTGAAGTCTGTTTTGAATTTTTGCACACATTTAATGACTTCTCACTAACTCATAACCATGACATGTTTTTCCAGACACATAAATATGAAAGTGCCAACGAGAATTATTGGTGTCTTTTCCAATCTGAAATTCAATGGAAGGGTGAAACAACCTTATTTGGACATACCACACAGTTTCTTGATTTCTGCACAAATCACAACATCCACTGTGAGGATGTTCATTGTAGTTTGTTCATTCTCACATTCGAAGGGCACATGTGAGAATGGTGTAACACATTTCCTAATAACTCCATTCACTCTTTAGAACAACTTGTCCTAGAGTCATGTCATGCTTTCAATTTCTATGATTGCAAAGCTATTAATAAGAAAAATTAAAATTGTGAAAAGAACCTAATGAATCCATTCAGGATTTTCCCAATATTTTCATTCATTACTGCTTTGAATTTCCTAAAAATGAAGTTGATTGGTCTTTCTTGGTAGACATATTTATATATCTTGTTCACATTTCAAAAAATCCACATGAGTTAGAATATTTTGAACCTCTCCCAACATATGTTGCTGTTAAAGCTTCTAAATATGATATCGACAAGGTTGTTTTTCCAAGTGACTCTTCTTCCCCTTCTCATCAAACAACTCTAGTTCCACAGGTTGAGGTGGGAGAAGTTGAAAATTCATCTGTTGATCTACCACCATCTTCTCCTACCCTACTTTCTCATAATTTCAACGTAGGTTTGGATTATGACTCTAATGGTTGTGATGAAGTGCTATCTCCTTTTCCTCCATCCTTTGGTACCTCAAATCCTGCAGATTGTGAAGTGTTGTGTTCACCTGCTTCAGATCTCTCTTTTTACGTTCATGAGGATCAATTTCTGGATGGAGTTAACCAACTTGAAATATCATTTTTTATGAGTATGTTTGGGAGTTTGAACAAGAATCTGTGGTGAAGGATGACCTCCTTCCATCCACACCTCTTCTGCATTATTCTAAAATTTTCCACGATTATGTCATTCTTGTTTAATCTTGTGAAAATTCAGTTTCTGATGTTACTACTTTCGATCATTCGCAAAAATCATGGAATTCTAGTTTTTCATTTTATCTCTCATCTTATCTTTCTAGGAACATAGAGGGTGAAATTTCTCGTTCTCCACCATCCCCTCTTTATGATTCATCAAATCATGAGGATGTCTCTGTTTGTGATATTGAATTTTCTTATCATGGCTATCATGATCGTTTCATTGACTCATTTGATCACAATTCTCATTCTTCCACTATTGATCTTTCTAAGCCACTGGTCTTCGATGATCCATCTTCTGATGAATGGGAACCTCCCCAAGCTATTGAGGCACTTCAGCCTGAGATTATAGTTATTTTAGGTTCCCGTAGCCTTGAGGTCAGTTCCAATTTCGATCATAAATGTGTTGAATCTTTTCAGACTCCTCGTCACTTTGTTGTACATGTTGAAAATGAATCTATTTTACAATCTCCACATCCTCCATCTGTATCACACAATCCTATCACTCAATCATTGGAGGAGTTGTACGTAGAAAGAACTATTACAAAACATAAATTTTCTTCTTTCTTCATGTTTTCTCATTTTTCAAGTTCGAAAATTTGTGCCTGCATGTCTTCGGCTCTCAATTTTATTGAATACCATGGTATATCTGCATAGTGCTTTCCATATGATTTTTGTCTTTACTTTTTGGCAAGTTCATTCAAACTTCGAAAATTTTGGTTTGTATTGGTTTATATTTCTTGGTTTTTGGTATTCTTGTATATCTTCCTTCACTTGCATTCCCTCACCTACATAGGCCATCCAATGCACCAATGGTTGCATTGAAAGTATCACTTTACGTAAGTTTGGCCAATGCTCTGTTTAGGTTAGGAGTAGGAGTATTTTTTATTTTCTTGTTTGTTTCCTTTGATTTTATTTAATTTGTTTCATTTTTACCCTTCTTCTTTCCTTTCGTTGTTTCCATTTAGTTATAGGTTAGTTTCCACATGAAATTGTTTTTGGCTTTTAGGCTAGCTAGGTAAAATCCAAGAGGAAGTTGTACTGCTATCAATGCTTTGTTATCTATCTATTCCCTCTCTTTATGAGAATCTTGCATTTATTTTAGTCGATGATACTCTAATGGAAAATACTTCCCTTTTGGAGAGAGTCATGGTGAAATCATGATTCTTTCACTTTTAACGAGTACCACCTACTCTAATTGGTCTTCTATTTACAGTTAACCCTCATCAACTAAGTCAAGTAGAGTAAGGAGAGGAGGAAAACCTTAACAAGTGTTTCAGAGGTATATACAAACATCCTTCTATGAAGGGACAACCTCTTCTGCTCTCAATAAGTTGTTATCCCTCTTCTGCCCCATGAAATAAATAATTGCCTATGCACAGCTTTTTGAACAAAAAAAATGTAAAAAATGAAAAATTAAATAAAGGGAAAAGGAAGAGAAAGGATTCTATTGAAAATAGCAAAAATAAATGATAAAAATAGAATCCAGAAATTCTAGTTTAATTTTTCCTTGAATTAAAATCGAATTCTATTCTCATAGCAACTTGTAATAGTTAACTAGAGTGATTTAACTTAGCTAACTTAGGAATTTCAAGTTGGAAGTCTTTCTAAAGTCACGTATATGTTCTCCCTATATTATAGGGGTCTCGGATGATTTAAATATGAGTTGTAATTAGTTAACTTAGTTTACTGAGTTAAATCCAGTTAAATTAGTTCCAAACTGTTTGAGGAACTAATAGTGAGTTAACAGTCAGTTGGTGCACTAATGCATTAACTAGTGCTACTCCAGTGAACCGAAGATTCCCTCATCAGAAACTCAAGCATGCCGATTTTGAGAAACACCTAATTGAGAGTAGAGTGAGGGAGAATGTACTATTTTTTGTAGAATTTTTGGAGCTGTACATATGGTGCATGTAATCAGGAACTGAACCTAGAAGGGATTGCGCAGTTTTGGATGCACTGATTTCCCTTTAAGATGGGCTAATCATCCATAGGAATTATGCAAGGCAATGGGGGCTTGGAGAGTTGGAGAATTGGCTAAGTGTTGGCCAAGAGTTTTCCTGTGAGTTGGAGATTGATTTTACTAGGTGTAGGGACTGTTCTTATGAGAACAAGGATTGTATTATCATCTTGAATTTCTGATTAATGCAATACATATAGGGCAAAGAATTAGTAGCTTGATGGCTTGGAAATTTGGCTAAGTATTGGCCAAAGGAAGTCATCAAGCAGATGATAGGAAATACTTGTGCAGGTTAAGCTCAAGGTTGAGCAGAGCATATTGTATTCATCTGAATTCTTTGACCAAGGGCGCATTGGAATGGATACTTCGAGAGCTTGTGAAGAGGCTAAGATTTAGCCTTGAGATTGCTTATGAGTTGGAGATTGAATTTGCTGAGTGTTGGGATTGTTCTTGAGAGAACAAGAATTGCATTTTCATCTTGATTTTCCTGATTAATACAATACAAATAGTGGGGTTTTGAGTTGTGGCTTTCCCCGGATATTTATTGTTGTATGTGGCATTGATGTTCTTCCTCTTGTCGATTATTGTTTGCTTGATTTTTATGTGCTTCCGCTGTAAAGAGTAGAAGTATATTCTTGTCTCTTGTTTTATTATATTACATGAGCTTGTGAATCTACAGGATTTTCTACAAGGTATCAGAGCCAGGTTACGATCATGGGACCTGTGGTTTATGGGCCTGCCACCCTCGAAAGATTATTGTCTCTTGTTTAGTAGATTACATGATCTTGTGAATCTCCAGGATTTTCTAAATGGTATCGAAGCAAGATTGTTTTTTTGGCCAAGAGTTTGTAGAGAAGATCTAAAAATTTATGTGCAAAATTTTCAAAAAACAATAGGAGATCTAGATTTCTTGGGAAAAAATACCCAAATTCAAAGAAAAAATCGGGTGAATCAAAGTTCGAAAGAGGGAGATATCACTGATTTAAAATCAGCTCTTTTTCTAGAAAATTTCGTGGAAATGATACAAAGGAAGATATGGTGAGCCTTTCTCTTCTTGGACTCCCAAAGAGTTAGCATAGTTATCAGGACTCTCTCAATGGTCAGGAGAATCTGCCAGATTGGGAACGACTATGGTCAGATTTGATGCAGGATGAGATCAGGAGGAACACCAGAGATGGGACGTCTTCCAAGGAAGTGGAAGAGGATTTTTCCTTAGCGAGTAAGGCAAAGAAGGCCAAGGGAAAGATTTCCTAAGGCAAGGAGGTAAGAAAGAAGATGGACTTGATGAAAGTCAAGTGTTTTCACTGTTAAGAGAACGGGCGCTATGCCAAGAACTGCCCATAGAAGAAAGCAAGCAAGAAGGAGCCAAAAATAGCAGCAATAGGTGAAGCTCTAGCTTCACAATTTGAACTTCATTTCACTCTCATTGCAACACTACCATGGGAGGCGTGTGGTATCTTGACAGTGGTGCCTCATTCCATATGATGGGGAATAGAGATCTCTTTAGTAATTTTGAGGAGAAAGACCTCAAGAAGAGCATAGAGTTTGGAGATTACGAGAGGTATAGAGCTACTGGGATCGATACAAGTACCTTTTATAGGGAGTCTAGATCCCTTCTCAGGATCATACATGTGATGTATGTTTCAGGACTAAAGAAGAATATTTTTTCAATTACGGTATTGGAAGACTGTGGCTATGATGTGGTTTTTAGTGAGGGAAAGGTTTTCCTTAGACATATCACCATGGGAAAGGTGAAACAAATTGGTGCACGAGTCAAGAAATTGTATTCTCTTGAGATTCAAGATACATGCAAAGCCTTGAGGAGCAAGGAAAAGGTTAGAGACTTGGTGGTTGAGAGGGAGAGTAAATTACCTCTCAACATGCAGTCCCAGAAGAAGCCTTTGAAGTAGCTTCAGGAAGTTGTGGAGCAGCCAGATCTAGAGAAGCAAAGAGGAGACCGAGTGGAGGCATCCACTCATGCAAAGATCTCCATTAGGGGGAAATTCAAAGCCATTTGGGAAGAGGGATCACATGCAGCCATACCTCTAGGTGTGAGGTGGGGTGATGTGAAGTGATAGTCCCAAAAGGGTTGAAATTGGGAAGGGTCCATTGAGATTTTTTATCTCATGAATCATACCTTTTTACAGGAGCCCAATGTACATAGTAGTGGGAGGAATCAATGGGATTGATGCATTCAGAGATCAAAGTGACAGAGGCTAGAGTAGTCAAATACTGAAGAAGCATAGAGAAGGGTTGACAATAATGTAGAAAGGCAGAGTCAACAAAAGTGCAGAGTTTTAAGTCGACAGAGGCAATAGCAGTCAAAGACTTTGATGGCAAATGCATCATTCTGATTTAGGTTGGATTTTTTTTGTTTCTGGAGTTGCTATAAAAACAACACTAGAGAGAAGTGTTGCATGCAGAAAATTACAAAGGTTTAGGATTGGGATCGAGTTGAATTACTTTCTTGGTAACAGGGAGTGTTGAAAATAGCAACAAGAAATGATAAAAATAGAATCCAGAAATTCTAGTTTAATTTGTCCTTGAATTAAACTCAGAATTAAAATCGAATTCTATTCTCATAACAACTTGTAATAGTTAACTAGAGTGATTTGACTTAGTTAACTTGGGAATTTCGAGTTGGAAGTATTTTTTAAGTCATGTATATGTTCCCCTTTATTATAGGGGTCTAGGATGATTTAACTATGAGTTGTAATTAGTTAATTCAGTTTACTGAGTTAAGTCCAGTTAAATTAGTTCCAAATTGTTTGAGGAACTAATAGTGAATTAACAGTCATTTGGTGTACTAATGCATTAACTAGTGCTACTCTAGTTAACTAAATATTCCCTCATCAGAAACTCATGCATGTTGATTATCAGAAAGACCCAATTGAGACTAGAGTACAGGGACAATGTACTATTTATTGTAGAATTTTCTGAGTTGTACAAATGGTGCATGCAATCAAGAACTGAACCTAGAAGGGATTGCACAATTTTAGATGCATTGATATACCTTTAAGATGGGCTAATCAGCCATAGGAATTGCACAAGTAAATAGGGGCTTGGAGAGCTAGAGAATTGGCTAAGTGTTGGCCAAGAGTTTTCTTGTGAGCTGGAGATTGATTTTACTAAGTGCTAGGATTGTTCTTGTGAGAACAAGGATTGTATTATCATCTTGAATTTCTGATTAATGCAATACAAATAGGGCAAAGAATTAGAAGCTTGATGGCTTTGAAATTTGTCTAAGTAATGGCCAAAGGAAATCATCAAGCGGAGGATAGGAAATACTTGTGTAGTTTAAGCTCAAGGTTGAGCAGAGCATATTGTATTCATTTAAATTCTTTGACTAAGGGCACATTGGAATAGAGACTTGGAGATCTTGTGAAGAGGCTAAGCTTTGGCCTTGAGCTTGCTTATGACTTGGAGATTGAACTTTATAAGTGATGGGATTGTTCTTGAGAGAACAAGAATTTTAATTTCATCTTGATTTTCTGGATTAATACAATATAGATAATGGGGTTTTGAGTTGTGCCTTTCCCCAGATATTTATTGTGTTATGTGCCATTGATGTTCATCCTCTTATCGATTATTATTTGCTCGATCTTTATGTTCTTCTGCTGTAAAGAGTAGAAGTATATTCTTGTCTCTTGTTTTAGTATATTACATGAGTTTGTGAATCTACAAGATTTTCTACATCTTCCTATATAGAGAGGTGAAGAAAGAAACTTCGTCGAGGTACTTTCCAGCTCGCTATCAACGGACAATACTTGTGTTCCTCAAGTGACTCTCTTGGGTTACTATCCAGGGTTGCTGGCAGAGGAGAAACACCAGAGATGAAAACTAAGACTCTGACAATCTCTTTTACTTATGCATCTACATACTCTTCATCCCCAATCGAAACAACTCAATCTGACTTGGCTTAGTAATTGTATTGTTGATGAAGAGAATGGTAGGGACTAGAGAGGTGAAGAAAGAAACTTCGTCGAGGTACTTTCCAGCTCGCTATCAACGGACAATACTTGTGTTCCTCAAGTGACTCTCTTGGGTTACTATCCAGGGTTGCTGGCAGAGGAGAAACACCAGAGATGAAAACTAAGACTCTGACAATCTCTTTTACTTATGCATCTACATACTCTTCATCCCCAATCGAAACAACTCAATCTGACTTGGCTTAGTAATTGTATTGTTGATGAAGAGAATGGTAGGGACTATATCATTAACTCAAGCTAAGTGAAGAAGTTATGATGGTAAAAGAACTAAATAATACATCTGGAAGAGTTAGACTTGCTTTGCATGAGACAGGATCCATACAAAGAGTTGAATTTCTACGAATATGTAATTAGTGTTGTAGTGGCTACAACTACCCTCCAATTTTTTTCCTATGCTTCGATTTTGGAACCTCCCTTCTTATTCACAAAATTTCATCTTGCACTGATCTAGGTATTCATGTTTTGACTAAAACTTATATTTTCATTATTTTTCTTATGTTTTGTCACTTAGCTAATTCTTCTACGTCACAAGTTGATCTCCCAACTTGGTCTCACAATAGTTATGGGCTTGCCTCCTGTAACTGCACAATCCTTGAGGGCAGGCAACCTTGATTATAGGAATTGTGCAGTCCTAATTGAAATTTGGCCTTTAGCTTAGAAACTATGCAGTTGTGGGAGGAAACCCATCACTAAGCCTAGAAACTACACAACCCTCACTAAGCTCAGAAACTACACAGTTCACTAAGCCAGAAAGTTGCCCAGTTCCCCAAAACTGCACAGTCTTCCCTGGTATTGTGCATGGCATGTTTCCCTCAGAAAAAAGAAGAAAAGCAAAAGAAGAAAAACATCCCTAAAAATAGGGATCCATTATTAGTATCCTAAAGGAGGCACTTGCGTTATTTTTAGAAACTTCTGCCAAGTGTCACTTTTTCATTGATTTTAGGCATGTCCTTCATAAAACCTAAATCACCCAAATCTATTTAATCGAATGCTTCTAGAGCTCATCTGCAAACTCAATCTTGGAGCTCAAGAATTCCAGAGGATATCAAGAAACCTTCAGTGTGATCGTCGTCACTTTTATGGGTGAGCTTTTATTTTATCATCTTTTGCTGCTTTTTTTGTCGCTTTTTTTCGTTTCGCTTGTGTGAGTTTGGTTTTATTTGTTTCGCTTCATGGTTGCTAGAGTTTTAACCTATAGAATTGTTTTTTTAATTTTTAGATTTCCTTTCCCAAGTGTCACATTAGTTTTCTTGTTTTTGCACCAATGGTTGTCATTACTTAATTCACATGCATTTACTTTCACATATTCAGATCTGCACTTAACTTCATAATATCTCTCAGATATGCTCATTTTCCACACTTCCCTTGGCATATCTGCATTCCCCTTGGCTATTTTCCACTTTGCCTAGCTGGAACTGCACAATCCTAAGGTTCAAGCCACAAGCTTGGCCTCTAGAATTGTGCAGTGTGCAGTCCAAACTGGCTCCAACTGTGCACTACACAATTCCAGGAGCCAGCTTGTCATCTTGGCCACTGAGACTATGTAATGTGTAGTCTCTCCTAAGCCTCTACCAATGCTGAACTGTGCATTGTGCAGTTTCAAGCCATAAGCTTCCATCCTGGCTATTGGGACTACATAAAGTGTAGTTCCCACAGACAACTAGTCCGTCTTTCCAATAAGAATTGTACAATCCTCCCCATAAGATGCTCGGTTTTCTACTTTAACTTGCCTTGTAATTAGATTTAGTTAAGGCTGACATTTGCTTGCCACGAGTGTCTTTTATGTCCCACAAGTACAACAATTGTTGATCACCTCTCCAACAATCATTGTCACCATGGCACTTGAGAGATTTTCTTCAAAGGAAACGATTGAGAGAAGTACTGGGAAACCAGTTGAGCAAACAACAATTGATTTGCAAGTAAATGCAGATACTCAGTTTCTTATAGAAAGGGGATCATCACTGACATGACAACAGATTAAGGATTCTTTTGCAAAGGAATTCAAGGAAAATTAGAGGATTGACAAGTATATCTCAGTAACCGACAATCAGGATTATACAAGGTTGCATGCAGGTATCCAACCCTCCCATGTGCAGATGTCATCAGCTGGATTATCTCACACATTAATGATAAGACCATGAAATTGAGTAGTTCCAGCAGACGGAAGCTTTCCGACTTTCAAGCAAGGGAATTTCAGAAAATGTATCACTTACTCAAGCCAGTAGATTCAATGGACTCACTCTTCTATGCCACCCACATCCATGCGAACACAAGAGACATTGTCAAAGGCTGGGTGAAAGAGCCATCGAAATTTTGACAGACACCCACCCATGTGTACAAGACAAAGTCCCTCAGGAAGGCCTACCATCTCTTGGTTATCTTCACCTACATGATTGTTAAAACTGGAAACTAGGGCCAAAATCCACCTTGGACATCTCATATGATGGAGATGATATTTTATTTGGATTCCTCTTTCTGAGAGGTGCAAGACTAATCTAAAGATCATCTCATTCTGAAGAGTAGAAATGGAATTATGAATTTATTTCTTCTATGGACAATATGTAAAGGTCGTCTAGAAGTCTAATGTAGGCTCATGAAGCCCAACAAACATGTCTCTTCACCCTCAACATTGTGTAATAATAGAAGAGGCATTTTCCTCATATGGACATTCACAACTTGAGATTCCATTCTCTCTCTTCATATGATTGGGTCATACAAATCGCAGGAAACTTGTTCTTCTCCACACATGCGAAGGTTTGATTGAGCATTTCTATTCTCTGCGTTGACCTAGTTATAACTAGCTTTGACTAGAATTGACCAGGAATTGTTTGATTTCATTTGAATACCATTTTTGTGGGAGAATCTCTATTTGGGCAGGCCACATATTCTGGCACAGATACCGAGATTTTTTGGGTAGGTTAACCAAACTGTAACAACTATGACCACAGTGTTGACCGACATTGATTGAGAATTTCAACACTATTTTGGGGTAATTCAAACTTTATGATCTGATTAGGAATATCAGTTTTGTTGTTCTATGATCCTCCTCAAATTATAAACAAAATGTTATTCTTGTTCTTAAGGATTCATGAGTTTATTACAAGTGAAAATGATTTTTTATGTTAATTTTATGATCAATTTAACATAAATAAGAAACTAAACAACAACATATAAATGTATAGAACATCACCAACAACACATCACAACAAGAACATGATGAAGGAGTTCACCCCTCATGGGCTATGTCTCCTTGGTCCAGCTTCCAATGGCTTGGGCCTCTCTATTATGCTCAAATGTGTAAAAATATATGTTTACAATGCTCAAATGCTTCTGAAACCTGCTCCAATGAGTCTAGAATGTCCAAAAATAGTTGTGTAGTATCTTTCTGCTCCTGATTTGGTAAAGAAATCAAGAATTTATAGCCTTTCCATCACACGCAAATTCCCCAAAATCCGACACTATCCTTCAATTTTTCCCCCAAAATGCGCTAACGAAGCGACAATTTCAATGAGAACTAGAGAAATTGTCGAACAGTTAAAATGTACTCTAACACTTTTTTTCCAAAAATTGTGGCCATGTGCCCAGGGGCTAAGGCCAACAGCTTGCCCCCGCTGGCCGATCCCCCGCTCTACCTTTGTTGCAATGGTCACATGGGTTATTTACATAACTACAACCGTGGTTGGCACCATGCGGGCTGGCTCGTTTCCAAACAACACGACAACTTGAACTTAAATATAACCCAAAGTCTATATGTTTAAGCAACAACGATTATGGTGCAATGGTATTGGAATTGGATTAGAGTTAGGAGGTCACAGGTTCAACCCCCATTGCCTTTTCCTAGACAATAAAAATTTTGGTGGCCTCCTAGGCTGCCATGTGGCGGCCTTCGATTGGGCCATGTGTTAGCCCGTGGTTGTCCATCACTCCAACCAATAAAATTGCACCATTTACACCCACCACCAAAACAACACTTGTCACATCGTGATTCACCGAGGAGACCATTGACCAAGTCAAAGACCACATAACCTACCTAGTCAGTGCCCTGTCAGCAATATGGACTGTTGACTAAGTGGCCCTTTTTTTTTAAATTTCCTTGCTTGGGAAAGTTAACAGAACTTTTTTCTGGAGTCATATAGATTCCATTGCACGCGAAACAAGTTGCACCAAATTCAAGATGACGAGCACTCTGCAGTCGTTCAGGTTCCACACCAATCTGAAAACTTTGAATTTTGAGCTATTTTTTGAGCACCTGATCATTCCTCCCCACTGGAAGCCTTTGTTGCTACAATTTAATCACTGCACCACTGAAAAATTTATGAATGAAATGAAATCAACTTACCATATTGCATAAATATTGAACCCATGGCATAGTCATATACATCAACCTGAAACTCAAATGACTTCTTCAAGTATAGAAGAGCAAGCATCAATGTTGAACTAATCTTTTGTCTTCCCTTGTTGTTGAATTTATTTGGTTTCATTTCAGGGTGAAGCTTCCAACAATGAGCTTCATTGTGACCCTCTTTGGAACAATGTTTGCATGTTAATTTCTCTCCTTCCTTCTTGACAGATGCATTTTTCTTTCCCTTCCCTTTGAAACCCATTTCTTTTCGTTTACCCTTAAATGGATTTTTAATACCTTCTTTTGGAGTGCTTTTCCCTCTTGCCTTAAGATGAGTGGCTTGTGCACACACATCATATAGCTTATTTGGATTAAACATTAAGATAGTATGCATAAGGTAACTGTGTAAACCCCCTAGGTACTTCAAAATCATGTCTTGTGATTGCAAATCTACACCTACCATTAGAGACCTTTTTTCTGAATTCTTGGGTTTAGTCTTGCACATTTTGACCTTTAAGTTGTCTAAAGTCCTGCCAATTTGTGATGCCTTTTTGCATATAAGCTAGAGGGTGGAATTGTCTTTTAATTGCAGAAATGAAATCAGACCAATAAACTGATATCTTACCATGTTTTTTTTATCTCCTCTTGTGTCTTTGATTCCCACCATACTAATGTTGCACCCTCCATCCTCAAGGAAGCTAACTAAATCTTTATGTCATCATCTTGAAGGTTTTGGATTCTTCAATCAACCTCCAACTGATGAATCCAATTATCAAGCTTCTTTGCATTCACTTCACCATTATACACAGGAAGTTAAAATTTAACATCAAGTTTTAATAAGGATTATTTACCAGTTCCTTTTGTGGTATGTTGATGAGTATGAGTAAGGGTTGTGTTAATGGAAGAGGGTGAGGATGTCTGTGAAGAATAAGATGAAGAAGATGGTGAAGAGGGTGGAGTTTTACCTCCATTTTCATTACCTCCTCCTCCTAAAGAACCTTCTCCTTTGGGAGGTTTGGAGCTTTCACCCTACAACCTGATATTTCTATCTTCATAAAGGACCTTCACCATCTCTGTCATATCAAAGAAAGCCTTCTTGAAGACCTACTCATCCTCTGTCATGTTTTTAGGTTCTCCTTCATGAGGCATACTCACTAGATCTTGAACTGCAACTTGAGGGAGAACTGTTGTTGGATATTGTTGCAACCTTTCCCTCCTTCCCCTTAGCCTAACTTCGGGGATTTCAACCAACTTCTCTTCTCCTCTTTTGAGTTTTAACCTTATAAGCATGACATAAACTTGCAAGCAATTGAATCCTTCTTGCACAAATAAAACCTAGTGCTCTGATACCAAAAATGATTTGATTAGGAATATTAGTTTTCTTGTGCTAAGATTCTCCTCGGATTATAAACAAAATGTTATTCATGTGCTTAAGGATTCATGAGTTTATTGCAAGTGAAAATGAGTTTTTATGTTAATTTTATGAGCAATTTAACATAAATATGAAATTGAACAACATCATATAAATGTACAAAACATAACCAACATGTTGAAAATGCAACAAGATGATGGATCTTAGAGAAAAGAAGTCGCCTTCACTAAGTGGGCCCGCGGGCTATTTTTGGCGCAAAGTCTATTTTTAGACTATGTCTACTTTTAGACATATGGATCATGGTCTATGAGTTGCAGGATGCTATTTATGGATGATTGGTCATGCTGGTAAAAATAGATGGACCTCTATTTTTAGACATATGGGGGGAGTCTATTTTTAGACTGCCAGTCAAAAAATAGAACAGTTGAATATTATTAGCTCTTAATAATATTTGGACTATAAACATTATCTTATCCTCTTGCAGCACTTCAGTTTGAGCTACGGATCTAGCACATGCAACTGCCAGAAGAAAATACGCTTTTCCTATGGGTTAGTTGAGCTATTGCATGATGGACTTCAGTTAGAAC
>APFE030115231.1:99184-118786 GCA_000404065.3 Pinus taeda | reverse complement strand
GAGACGTGTTCCGACGTCTTTAAACCACGGGATCTGTCGTTAAGCGCATAAACCTGCGGATTTGGGGAGGCATGCACACAGGAAATACAAGAGGTGGTCACGTCTGTCGGACTCCCTTGTAACCCCTGTGGGTACCCCTTCGAGTAGTAGCGCATTAGACAGAACCGTGCGCGGACTGTCTTCCACGTACCCTCTGGGTATATAGGAAGCCCATAGCTACCTTGAAACCTTGCCATAGATAAACCTTCAGCCTTCTTGTGGCTACAGTACACTGAGAACAACACTCGGAGAGATTACTCACCCGTACAATAGGGTAGTCGGGTTGTATGGCTAAGGGTACGGTCGATCCTCCTTAGTTAGAGCCCTGAAACATTGGGCCGAGTACTACTGTCAGACCCTTATGTATATTACGATCTGTAGCACCTGACACTCCTCAAGACCATAGTTCCCTTTCTATCGGGGATTGCACATCATCTATTCCAGATCAGCGAGTGCAGCAGCAGCAAACATCAGTCCCGCCGCTCTATCCGATCAGCAGCAGCAGTGATCCACGATCCAGATCTCTCAGATCCACCAGATCGGCGTAGTGGTGAAGGGTTCCTGTGCCAGGCTTTAATTTTCGCAGGACTTTTGGCGACAGTGACATTTTGAGGATTTGACGACTGCAGTATTGCTCAAGAAGGAGTAAAACTCCGTTAGGAGTTTTCTGAAAAAAAAAAAGTCTGGGATCTTCCGAAGCACTTATTTATGATCTAGCCCATCAGCATCAGGACAACGAGCTGAGCACGGTGGTACCATTCAATTTCTGCACAAAAAAATTTTTTGCGGTCCCAATTTTTCAGCAAGTTGGTGTATGGTAGTAACTAGAGCTCAAGCAATGGTTTGAACTCGGCAATTGTTCCCAAGTAAAAGAGTGATTTTACCTTGGAAAAGGGATTTGAAGGGAATGAATGAATTATGGAGGGGGTGAATTTTGATGAAGGGGCTTTAGCACTTAGGCTTTACAAGTTATTGCGCTGAGGGTCCGGTCCCTCCAAAAGTCAGAGAAATTCTCTGAGACCCTTTAACTTTAAGGTTGTTAGTGCCTTTAGTACTTATGGGAAATTAATAAAATTTAGGGAAAAATGAATGAGGAGGTTAATTAGTTTGACTTTTGTTTATGATGTAAAAGTCTTCATTGTCATCCACATATTTAAGTGCTTTTGATGATGAAAGTATATGACTTGATATTTGGATAATCATTCATCATACATAATTCTGCAACCATTCATCTACTTACCCTACCTACTTATCCTACCATTTTTGCTTCCTTTATTAGGGTGCACTTAAACTGGCAAACCTTATCAAAACCTTCTCTTTTCTTTACAATGGTATTCTATCCAAGTCTACCCTTATTACATCCAAGGGCTCAGATTAAACTATTGATCTCCTTTTATTTCACTCTACTTATCTCTTTATCTGCCAAGATTAAACAGTTTGGTCAGATTTTATTCTCTATCTCTAAGCATGAAATTCAAAACATGGAATAACCAAGATTAAACTATTTGGTTACCATGGATTGTGGCATAACAACACTTTGCACGCAATCATTATTGTACAAAAAGTAAAATAACAGTGGCATTTTGACTTGCACACTTTCATGGTATTTTTATTTTTCTTGGGGTTCATTTTTTATTTTTATTTTTTTTGACCTTTTCATTCTTTTTGTCCTTCTATTCTTTTTATAGGACATACCCTCTTTACATTTTTTAATTTTATATTTTGAATATGGAAAACACTTGCAACAAGCAAAGGTAAGTACATATTTCAGAGCTAAACCAAGTCAATCATGATATATGACACCTACTGGTATAGGAACATAATAGGAGGGTGTCGTAATCTACAGGGAGAACGCTTCTCAAACCCATTTCGAGTACTATACTACTTTGGAGAGACTCCACAATGTATTCTATGGGAATTAGGGTTACTAGAGGAGTAAGAGATTATCCCTCGAGGACGCCTCTTCAAATCTCGATCGATGTTAGTTGAAGAAAGAGAGATTTGAAGCTCGATGGAATCATTCAGACATTCATAACCTTAATGTGCAATAGGTAAAATATAATTTTCCATACCGTAACAATCTCTCCAAACTCTAATTGAAGAGTTTTATCTTTTTGTTGTCTTGCTTTTATTTTTAGTATTATAAGGGTTTCTAATGGTAATGAATGAACCAGGTGTGGGAGCCAGCAATAGAGCATGTATTCTCAAACTTTTGGCTGCTGCTCACCGAAAAACCTCTAAAGGCACCAACTCAAAGGACACTTAAGATTGTATTGTGGGCAGATAAAGCAAAGGGAGATGATGAAATTGGTGAGGATGAAGAAGAGACTGAGATTGACTTGGATGACCAAATGCATTTCCCTGCAGAGGAGAAAAAAATAGATATTTCAAAATATATTCGTGATACCATGCACCTTGAATTCACTATCAACTAGGTTTGTGATCAAAATTTCAAAGGATTGTGTCTCAGTTGTGGTACTAACCTCAATAGGAACAGTTGCACCTGCGGAACCCAAGATGAATATGTTGCTTATGGGCCATTAGGGGCATTGAAGAAAAAAATACAAAAGTAGTAAAATGTTATTCACATGATTAACATAACAGGTATTTACTTCCGTGTTGCTGTGATTTTTTGAGGGAAATAGGTTTTTCGTTTTGAAAATGATGCTACTATGAATCAGAGAAAGCCATCTTTATGCAAAGATATCATCAGCGTCCCAAATCCCGGGATATGCAAAGTCTTCAAAAAATATGAAAGGATAACCCAATCTCAAAATCTTAATTCACCAATTAGCCGAATCCACAAAAATGGATTTGCTAAAAAAGGAAGTTAATTGCATGCTTCACTTTTTCATATGGAATATTACATGCAATGATGTGAGATATTATCCTGCAAGGGAAAGGATATGATTTTTATTTATTTCCTATAATGAAAATACATCGTAAATTTGTATTTATTTTGTTTATTATTAATCTATCATTACATTCTATTTCAATCTAGATGTTTATTCTATTTCTTATATTCTTTGTGGAATGTTGGAAATTTTAAAATACTAGAGCATACACATTAGTTGTTTTTGATATATGTGCTGAAGAAAAAGTATGTGTCATGCATATATGGGTATGTCAGACAATGTTATGCATAGATAAGCATTATTAATAACTTGCAACATATTGGGCTAGCTATTATCTTATAGGTCATTCGCATATGCTGAAGACAAAGTTGCTAAATTGGGCTCCAGGCTTGTAGAGTTGGCCATGAACACTAAAGAAATTGCAGAGAAAATTGGAGATAAGCTTCCTGTTTCACTCTTTCAAGTGACATTATCCTAGTCATGTTGTTCTTATTCTTGTTCTGTTTCTAATGGTGATGATGTTAGTGACTGTGTGGTGTGCTTAAGGAAATTTCATGGAGGAGAGGAAATTTGTTGTCTGCCTTGTCGTCATGTATTCCATAAGATTTATGTGGATAAACAGATTCTGGATTATCAGAATATGACATGTCATATTTGCATAGTATTCCTTGCTTTCCTTTAGAAATTGAAATTTATATATAAGTGAAATAGGTGAAGTCATCTACATTAACAATGTTATGGAAGGAGAGGAAATAGTCAAATTTGAAGGGTGGGTCTCTTTTGAAATTCCAATCCCCTGTGATATGTTGCGGAAAAAATATTCTCACTGGTCTGGCCCTTAAAACTTTTGTTCATGATGCTTCCATTCAAAGAAAAGACTGTAGCTTGAGATGTTGTGACAATGATGTTGAGCATTGCGACAACTCATGCTTAAGATATAATGCCCTGATGCTATGGACAAAAAGTTCTCATTCGATGGATTTTTTGTTCATGATGTTTTATGCATAGAGGAGATTGTAGCTGTTTTTGAATTCTAAGTTCCTGGTAAAGTTTGTGGATCTGTAGAGTCCTTAAATATACTAGTCATTTTTAAAAATGATTTAATTCTTCTTTCGACATAAGTACATGAAGTTTTACGAGTGCTTGCATGCCTCTGGGTTATAATAGAGACTGTTTTGGGAAGGTTCACAAAGGTGTAGACAATGCTCTGTACACTTATAGAGTGCTAATAATCCTTGCATGTTAGGGTTGAACCATTGATCTATTGTTTTTTGTTAAATGTTGTACAACATGGTGTAATTTTTACATATACCGAAATTGAGGCTTAATTGTAGTGATGCATCTATAATTAATTTCTATTGTGGCAACCCTGCATTGTGGCTGGTTACTTACATAAGGGTGTCAACCTCACTAAATATCATTACTATGTTTTAAAATTTTGACAAGACACAAACATCATAGCTAACGAAATTCATCCCATCAAGAAAGCTGTTAAAAATAACATATATAACAAATATCAAAAGTTATGAATGAATATGTTTGACCTCCACAGTTGCAAATTTCAAGAACTAGACCAAAACACCATTATGACTTGTAAGTATTGTTCAGAGGTGGCAAGTGTAGAAATAGAGTTGTGAACCTAATTTTAAGCACTAGACCAAAACACCATAATTATTTGTAAACATTGTTCAGAGGTAGGAAGTGTAGGAATAGAGTTTTGTCCCTTCCCAATAAGGTGTACACAAATTATAATAAAATGTTATGAATGAATATATTTGACCTCCATAGTTGCAAATTCCTAGCAATAGACCAAAACATCATTATCACTTACTTGTGAAGATTGTTCAAAGGTAGGAATTGTAGGAATAGAGCTTTGTCCCTCCCCTCTATGGTGGTCACAACCTGTAATAACATGAAATACATGGCTATACTTAGCATATTAGGGAATATGCTAAGTTTTTCTTTCATAGCTATACTTAACATACAAGCATTTCATATGATGGTTGCAATATGCTCTGTAAATAAACCCAAGTACATGAAAAAGAGAATGGTAGATGTGGCTTTACAATTATCAATAGACACGAGGATGCTCCTAAATTATTTGACAAAATGTGCCGAAATAATCAGGTTTGTCTATATTGTGTAGGTAGAAATGTCTTTATAATTATCAATATGGTGTAGGTAGAAATGGATTTACAATTATCAATAGACACAAGGATGCTCCTAAATTATTTGACAAAATGTGTTAAAGTAATCCGGTTTGTCTATATGTTGTAATTAGTTTTAAATTTAATTTGATTGCAAATTTTGAAACGATATTGGAATTTGATGAACAAAAATGAGCCCAAACAATTGATTTTCACCCCTGTTTGTCACATTCCAAAATATTCCTAAAATATGTAATCTCAATAAAAATAACTTGTAATTAAAAAGAGTGAACTTTTAACTTTATACGTATCCCAACCTATTTATTGGTGTTGTTTTATGTCTTCATACTTTTTTATATCATTCAATGCTATACATGTAATTCATTTCAATTTTTTTTTTAAACATTATGCACTGAATTTAAATATAGTTTACCTTATTTCAATTTTAAGTTTACTTGTTTTAAAGAGCTGTATGCAGGTAAAAGGCATAAGATGTATTCCAAAATAAACTACAACAAATATTCAATGCATTGTTGGTTACATCTATGTTATTATTTCATCAATGTTGAACAATTGTAAATGAAGCTATCTGATGGAAGAGTGTTTTATTAACATCAAAATGAAACCCAAAGAAAGAATAATAATTTTATTTCTAGTGCAACTGTTCTCAAAGGAACTATTACCTCCATCTGGAATCCCTAATAGTCGATTCTATATCATTCGATAGTCTTGGTAATGCTCGATTAGACATCATGAGGTTTGTGCCTGCAAAGGTTTTTTTTAAGAGAGATGAGCAAGCATAATATGAATGGTAGGTAAAATAAAATACAAAAGCTATATTAAGCTATTGAAACTGAGACATTAACAATTAATCAAATATAAATGAAAGGGGGACATTTAGTAGCTCACTTGCATCCTCTGCTTTCTTTTTTTCGTCGTTCCCAATAACTTCAGTGAATTCCATGGTTATAATCTGTTGGACTTTATATTGGTTGTTGAAAGCTTTGACAAGTTTCTTTGGGTTCTTGTGTCTAGATAAAGCTTTCTAATCCTTTGGATGGATAACATCTATCACAGGTGACAGAAACCGTGTCAGATCAGGCACGGTCTACAAATTTCTCGAACAAGGAACTCATTGCTATAAATATAATATCAATCAATTTAATTTGCAGAGAACTCGCTGAATTTGATGAAAGCATATGGTTTGGAAGTAGTTTCTATTTTGGAGTGATCAAGCTTCCTGAGTTCCCTTTGTAGATCCTCTAAATAGTGAAAAGCAAACTTCCTGGGATATGACTAGTCACACAAAGTAATATAGCACACACCATCCTCCACAATGTAGCTATACCGCTCAATAATCATGGAAAAACATGTAAATAAATGTTCTAAAACCCCCATCTGCTTAATTATTTCAAGGGGAAAAAATTGCAGTTCTAATCATCATGTTTGTACCTTAATTTCTTAATTAATTAGAAGTTGCTACATATGAACTAAAAGTATATGCAGGATACTGAAAGCAATAGGGCTCAATTCTCAGAGACATTCTGGAAGGTCCAGGTTCACCTAGAGAGAGGTTCACCCAGAGAGAGTTTGTTGAACAATAGCTTGGCCTTCTGCTTTTGTAATTCAAAATCATAACCATTGTTAAGTTCATAAAAATGCTCTAAACCTTCTGCAAGAAGCAGCCCATCATGACACGAGCTATCATTGTGACTATGACTATGATTAATGCACTATTAACAAATTAATTAGTACTATAGCTATAATTCCGCCTTCCCTTTGTGTCTTGCAAGACTTGTCCCAAAAAAAACAAATGTATGTGTTCTTCCCACAAATATATTTTTCTGCCCAAACAAATGTATATGTTCTTCCCACAAATCTATTTAGCTTCCCAATGTATAGACATGGAAGGTAGGCAATATCGTAAAGCAAGGGAGGGGAATGTAGAATGGATTGTTTAAAGAAAGGAATAAAAAGGAGAGTATTCCATGTTTGGCATATAGTACAATGAGTGGATTACAATTATCAATTGCACCACCACTCGTAGTACACATTTCATTTCCAAGACAAGTAAGGTATACAAGCCTCCAAGTTGAAAATTTTCCAGACGTAGGAAAAAATTATATCAATGAAACTATGATTTCTTGTTTTGCTTGTTGTTAAATTTGATGTGACTGACTCTAATATAGTGATGGGCATTATCTGATTATGGATACCATTTTCCTATCTCAGCAAATATATTGTTTCAAACACTATGTTTTTCTGTTTTATGTTCTATTTGCAAGATTTTGTCACAAAGGAAATATGCAATCGAATAAGTCCTTATATTGGAAACATGCAAGGGAAAACAATTGAATCAATGAAAATGTGATTTCTTGTTCCGTATGTTTTCCAATGAAAATGTGATTTCTTGTTCCGTATGTTTTCCAATATGATATGACTTAGTTCAATCAAGCAATGGCCATCATCTAATTTTGGATAGAAGATTCCTACCTTAGCAAAAATACCGTTTCAAACAATATATATTTTGTTGTTTTCTGCTATATTCGCTAGATATTGCCACAAGGGAAAATATAGAGAAATTGGATAATATGCAAGGGAAAAACAATTATATCCATGAAAATTTGATTTCTTGTTCAGTCCATTGTCAAATATGATGTGACTAAGTCTACTCTAGTGATCGACATCATCTGACTATGGATAACAGATTCCTATCTCAGCAACAATATAGTTTCAAATAGTAAATGCTTTGCTTTTTTCTGCTCTATTTGCAAGATATTATGACAAGGGAAAAGATAGATCAATTGGACAAGTCCTTATATTGGAAATATGCAAGCGAAAAATAATTATATCCATGAAACTGTGATTTCTTGTTTGGTTTGTTGTTCAGTGTGACGTGACTTCGTCTAATCTACTGATTGGCATCATCTCATTATGGATAGTAGATTCCCCTCACAACAAAATACAATTTCAAATAGTATATGTTTGTTATTTTGTGCTCTAATTGTTAAAATGTTATCATCCTTATACGTAAGTTCATCTCTTTGTATATTTTGTTCTTATAGAAGTTGGAGTCCATAGTCATGGTGGTGCTTCTCTTCCGATTGCAATTAAAAAAATTCTTATCGATAAGGGGTATATACTCATCTCAAACTTTTACCATGAATTATCTCGTATTAGTGCTTTGAGTGAAAGTAATTGCATGTCGTTCAACTATGCTTGCATTGATTATATTATCTTAGACTCCTATTGAACTATGTTTGATTTGATTTCATTTTGATTAAACTTCTAGAATGAATAGCGAAAATTAGATATCGACCCTGCACATTTCCTTATATTGAGTCTAGCCAGTTATCATATCTTCTCAGCTAGCTATCACTTCGGAAGTTTTGGGTGGATAGGAATGGCTGGAAAATGTTTTGATAGTTGGCTTAGCATATCCATTGGACCATGCAAGTACAAAATTTAGTGAAGCTAGAGCAGGAGTGTTGTTTGCCTCAAGTTCTGCTACAACTAGATTCCTCTTTTTAACTGCCCAACATAAATGCTATTTGTATGTACATTAGAACTCAGTTTGAATATTTGTTTCCTGATTTAGGCAAATGCGCTCACCCATTACCATGAATTATTTACTTTAATTGATTTCTTGGAATAATTGATTTCATTCCATGAGAAAATTATGGCTATAATAAAACTATAGCCAAATCTACAATCATTTCTTCTTCTTCTTGGTTTGTTGTTCCATATTTGTATTTAGAATTTGATATTTGTAATTAAATAATACAACACTACACTTCTCAAAATAACTTGTATAAAATATGTACAAAGTTTTTTAGTTACTCAAGCATTTCTTTATATATTATGTATTTTATAAAAGGTATATTATAATACTTATATATTATTGTATTACAATCTATATAAAAAAATAAGAGTTAATTATAATATTTAATTATTTTAAAGAAATTGTTTTATCCATTAATGTAAATTTTGAAGGTCTTCTAGGAATATTTTTCAATCAATAATGCTTATAGGGAAAAGTTATCCATGAATGCATGATCAAGAGTCTAGACGTAGCTTTCATAGAAAATTGCAATAGATGGGAGCAAAGAACGAAAATGAAACAATCTCGAAGATTCCTCAAACCCCACCCCGTTGCCCCCTCTATATCATTGCTCTCAAGAAACCCGAACCACTCGAACATGGAGGCCCTCTCGAACTACTCAAACAACAAGGCTCTTGAAAATCTTAGAAAGTCTAGTCTTGAATTTTTGACGTTCCTTTGCACCTCTTGGTGCAAATGCTATTTATTTTTATTAGACCACGTTTAGTTTTGTTTTGACTGCTATTAATTTATCTTTACCAAAAGTTTATTTCATTTATCCATAGTTTAACATTGTGAATTCAATTTTTGTTATTTATTATTATTATTTAAAAATTATTTATTTAAGTGATTTGTGAGTTTTATTGGGCTCTTTGTAACTTCCTTTCTATTAAATTAATATTTTCCATAATTTATAATTGTTCTCCGTATTTTCAATTTAAGCCGACTCATTATTATAGTAAAACATATATTAATAAATTTAATTACAAAAATAATATATATATATATATATATATATATATATATATTTTATATATATTATAATATATAATAAAAAAAATGGAATACTATATATAATATAATTATATATATATATATATATTATATATATATATTATATAAAAAATATGGATATATATATATAATATAATATATAAACAATATTAGTTACAATATATTTAAAATTTTCGTGATGGTATTCAACAAATACATATTTGTTAGTTATTTTATCTTTGTGTTTATGTTTTTAATTAATTAAATTATATTAAACAGTGACAGGACTAGCTACCTGTAACTTTGTAGTATAATTTTAAAATATTACTGGCACTAGACAATTAAGAGTTATAAGTTTGAGAATTGAAGGGATAAAAATCATTATTATTATACTTATTATTAAAATTTATGAAGATTTGATAATACATAAGTTTATTAAAGTTTTTATTAAGTTTAGATTATACTTAATATATCAATGATAATTATAATATTATTGGGAAAAGAAAAAAATATGAAACTATTATCACCCAAAAAATGTTCATATAGTCATTTCTTGTACACTATGTAGGATGAGTTTTTACATAAGATTGATCAAAATACACCATGTAGGATGGGTTTTTACACATTAAAACTCGCTTTCACCTTAGGAAATAATTTACTTAACCATTTTCCTAAATTATTTCTCCTTAAAATCCAAAAAAACCCATGAAAATAATTAAATAAATCATTATTTATTTATTAGTCTCTTAAAATAATTATTTAATGATTATTTCTAACAATTTTTTTTATAAGTTTAGGTGGTACTACATCATCATCATGTCTAATATACCACCCAGATTGGGGCGGGGAATTGTACCAACGACTTCACATCAAGGAGTGCCTTGGGGCGGGGAATTGTACCAACGACTTTACATCAAGGAGTGCCTTAACACAACACTCGATCACTGTCTATCCAAGACCTCCTGGATTATTTCCAACCATTTTTTTATTTAAGCACTCATGTATAATTAAATAAATCATTATTTATTTATTATTCGATATTTATGCCCTATTTTTCTCGTGAGATAATTATTATATCATTATTTAATAATGGTGTAGTCTAACTTATAAACGAAATGACATTTTCCACGATCATTTTTTCTGTTTAATTTTAATCAAAAATCAACATATATTTTTAGAAACTTGAGTTTAAATTATTTAATCTGCATAATTCGAGTGCCCTAGGAGTTTTTTAGGGTGCTGAATCTATTTATGCATTCAAAAATGTATTTTAAATAACAAAAAAATCTTGAAATTGTATTGCTGGATTTTGGTGAATTCTAATGAAAAAGGTTATTTCGTTTATAAGTTATACTACGCCTTTAATAATTATTTCTAATTTATCTTTGACTCAATCTCCATAAAGTAATTAATAAATCATTTTTTATTTGTTAATTACTTTAATTTTTTTTTAAAATAAAGATATTTCACCATTTTGAGCATCTTTCAATTTCTAAAAAAATATGATAAAATATTCATAACAGCTAGAGTTTGATTTAATCTATAATATTTTATTATTTTCTAAATCTAGATCTATCTTAATATTTTGTTATAAATAGAGGAGTTGCCTACTCACTTCTGACCATGACTATTCTCATTGCCTTCATTATCGACATTTGAGCTCCCACTTTTGAGTTCAAGCCACCACTTCCTTTTACCCATAGCATACAATCCTAAGAGAGAACTAAATATCTTGTTGAATCACAAGTATAAAAAAAGATGTAATGTCCCCTAATAATAATAATAATAAATAATAATTAATGAAGATAATATAATAATAATAAATAAATAATATTTCAAAAAATAATATATATAAAAGTAAACACACAATAAAAAATAAATAAAGTTAACAAAAAGTAATTATATAAATATGAAGAGGTTAAACTAAGAGAATAAAACTAATAATAAGTAAAGTTAATCAAAAGTTAAAATAAGAATAATAATCTAATTAATAACGTAAAAACAAAATAAATTAATACCAACCGAGTGATTTAATTAGAATGATGTGACAATGCGAGACCATTTCCTGGGTTGTCATAATTTAAATAAGTGATTTACACAATTCCTTTTTGGGGAGAAAAATGTTGTGAGACAAAAGATTTTTTGGCAATAGTACGTTGATTGAGGGCTTAGGGGTGACCAGCAATAGAAAGATTATGTGCAGTTGAGCCTACAGTTGGGTGGAGAGTCGTCCCCAAAACTTTGTTGCAGTTAACAGGATTCAAATAACATTCAACTCCAAAATTACAAGTAAGGAATATCATCGTTACAGGGAAACTGTCTTTACTCCTATTTCTTAAAAATTCTATGCTTATTAGTTGAATATAAATATGTTGATTGTAAATCACATAATTAATCTAAATAATTACATATTTTAATTTCGAAATTGTTACATACAATATGATATTGTAACATAGTTTAAACTATAAATACGTTTGTGAATTAAATTTTTAATCTAATATGATTCTGAAAATTATTGTTAAAACTTTGAATCTATTATTATTGTTCCATGTCTGCAACTAAATTTATCATTGAGTTTCGGATCTCAAAAATATATTAAAGTTAAATCTCATTAAAAACACGTATAGTGATAATTTATGGAAACCATAGAGATAATAATCATTACTTTCGCATGATAACTCCCACATATATAATTTCAATTTTGATTTCAGAATTGTAAAATATTACTTATTAGTCCCTACTGGGACTATTAGCGTTTGATCCTCCGTTGACTCCCTATTAATTTGGGTTGACCAGAGCATTTAATTGATGTTTTTCGCTTTTACCCAAATTTTTATTTTAGAGCCTTGATGTTTCTTGCTTTTTATCCAAAGTTTTATATTGGAGGTCTTATTGCCGAGTTGCTGAATTTCCAAATCCAATTTTTTTTTTTAACCAAAGTTTGGATGGCTTGTTTCGCTTTGTGAATTTTAGGCCAAAGTTTGGATGGCTCATTTCTCTTTGTGAATTTTAGTTGGTACATGTTCTGAGTGTCCTGCATGCAGGACATATGTTTGCATATGGTTCAACTGGGCCAGATGTTTGGAGATGGGGCACTTGTAAACATCTTCTTGTGGGCGTCGGGGCGGTGAGAAAACCTGATTTGCGGAAATGGGTGACAATGCTGCGACTCTGGAAGCCATTAACAAAGAAGCTGTGGATTTGGTAAGGAGGACTTGAATGCCTTTTGAGTCTTTTACCAGGTGTTTCTATGGAGCTTTGAGATTGATTTTGTGAGGTTTGTTAATGCAGGAAAATATTCCCATCGAGGAGGTTTTTGAGAATCTAAGATGCAGCAGGGAGGGTTTGAGCAACCAAGCTGCGCAGGAGAGGCTCACTATATTCGGATACAACAAGCTCAAAGAGAAAAAGGTAAGGGTAGCTTCGACATATTTCTAATTTTGAGCTCAGTTCCGGACTTGAGTTGGGATTTGAGATCTACGGGGAATTGAATTTCTAAGGCTGTTTGAGCCTTGAGGTATGCAGAGTAAAGCAAATTCTTTGGTTCTACTGTGAAGCGATTTCTTTCACAGTTAGAGATATGAACATGCACAGTGTAATTTCCATGGCTTATATCGTTCTTTAAAATAAATACGTTTTCTTAGCTTGGTCAGGCTTATACTGCAACATCAAATCTTTAGGCTACAGGAAAGTATATTGCCTAGGCTTCCGATGAGGGATCCTTTGTCATAGCTTATGCCAAGAGGTTCATGCACTTGGGGTTTATGCGGAGTACTTGAACATTATCAAGAATTGATTAAATTTAACTCCATGACGATCTTTGGGTGCGTAGGAAAGCAAATTTCTCAAGTTTTTGGGTTTTATGTGGAACCCCTTATCATGGGTTATGGAAGCCGTAACTGTGATGGCCATTGCTATGGCGAATGGAGGAGTAAGCATCATACACTTCTAATCCCATCGTTGATTCTATTATAAAGAAGATATCAATCTTCATTGCTAATATCATGTAATTAGTTCTATATATTTTGTCGGCACAGTCGCTGCACTCATCATTTTTCTATCTCGGGTTCTTCGTCTCTTTGCAGTCTCAGTGATTACTAGTGATTTGTCTTTCTCGTTGGTAAAACAACTGTTGATATACTGCTAATGCCATATTTCCTCTGTTTTTGAAAACTCTTGGCTATTTACACCACAAATATCATGTTTTTACTTTTATATGTTCTATTTTTTTTTCTATGGTGTTTTCTTCTCTGCAAGGGCTTTTCCTAGTCGGGCCTACAATGTGTGCATTCAGTTTATCAAACATGTCTGTCTGCCTGTCTTGACTCTTCAACATGCTTGGATAATATACCCCCATTGATCAATCCATGAACTAAACACATATCTTTAAAGTTTGGCCATTCCTTCTGATAATTGTATTTTTTTGGCAAATTGGTCATGGTTATTCTTTTGTTTTTTCATCATTAATAATATTTGCTAGTACTGTTGCTAATTTTGTGTCTTTTGTGTTCGTTTGATAGTAAATAGTAGTGTGGCTTTTGGTCTCTCCTATTGGATATCGTTCCCCTCTATTGTATATTTAGTAGTTCACAATATTACTTCATCCTTATGATTCCTGTGCATATTATTGGAAAAGAAGATGGCTTCTTGTTCTACCGTGTCACAATATTTCTCTCTTGTAGCCAGTATCAGTCAGGGCATACCCTATCCGCTCTTTTTAGTTGAGGCTTTAATCATGTAAATTGTATCTTTGCAGGGAAAACCTCCTGACTGGGAAGATTTTGTTGGTATTATAACATTGCTTGTTATAAACTCTACCATAAGTTTCATAGAGGAAAACAATGCTGGCAATGCTGCTGCGGCACTGATGGCTCGGCTGGCTCCAAAGAGCAAGGTCTGTTCACTATCTTTTGTATGAGTGGCAGCCCCGAAATTTTCAGTTTTCTATCCTTGGTTTTGCGGGGAAGCATGCAATTAGATGTTCAGAATCCTCTTAAGATCATGGGTGCTGCAGTTTTAAATTCCTTAGTCAATGACTTAAGACTTTGAACTTAACAGGTTCTCAGAGATGGACAATGGAATGAAGAAGATGCAGCAGTGCTTGTTCCTGGTGACATAATCAGCATCAAACTTGGAGATATTGTTCCTGCGGATGCGCGTCTTCTTGAAGGAGATCCTTTAAAGATTGATCAGGTCTTAATCCAATCCTTTTCTTTACTTCTTATTTCTGATTACAAGTGCTGGAATTTTCGGCATGCTTTTATAGGGTTTCTGGGATTAACTTGAGGGTTTTGGTGCTTTTCCGGAGCCATGTTTTATGACAATATTTTTGAATGTGTGTAGTCTGCCCTCACTGGGGAGTCATTACCAGTAACAAAGGGTCCTGGCGATGGGGTTTATTCTGGTTCTACTTGCAAACAGGGTGAACTTGAATGTGTTGTCATTGCTACTGGGGTCCATACCTTTTTTGGTAAAGCAGCACATCTTGTGGACAGTACAAACCAAGTTGGCCACTTCCAAAAGGTTGGTATTTATTCTGGACTTCTGATTTTTTTTTGTCCTTCCTCTTATTTGATAAATACACGATTTTTGGTGATACTGCAGTTGTACCAAATTGGCTAGTTAGGGTCCGTGGTAATATTGGATGATCCAGTCGTTGCGTTAAAATGGTTATTTTCTTGGAGGTGGCTTGCAGGTTTTGACGGCAATTGGGAATTTCTGCATTTGCTCAATTGCGATTGGCATGATAGTTGAGATCATTGTTATGTATCCAATTCAAGACCGTAAATATCGTCCTGGAATAGATAACCTTCTAGTTCTCCTCATTGGTGGGATTCCGATAGCAATGCCTACTGTCCTTTCTGTGACAATGGCTATTGGATCCCACCGTCTGTCTCAACAGGTTAGTTGCCATTATCACACCCAGGCCTTTATATGCAGTGTTTCGTTTGGCAGACATGTATAAAAGGCACCATTCCATAATTCTCCCTGATAGTATCTCTCTTTCTGGTATTTGCTGGTGCAGGGTGCCATCACAAAACGGATGACAGCCATTGAAGAAATGGCTGGAATGGATGTGCTTTGCAGCGATAAAACTGGGACATTAACACTGAATAAGCTTACTGTGGACAAGAATATTATTGAGGTTAGATGTGCAATTGCTTATGTTCTGCTGCTTGCCGTAGTACTGTTAGTTTCCTTCAAACAAGTATCAATTACTAATGGTTGTCATGAACAGGTTTTTACGAAAGGATATGACAAGGATGCTGTTGTCCTGATGGCTGCAAGAGCATCCAGAACAGAGAATCAAGATGCCATTGATGCGGCAATTGTTGGGATGCTTGCGGATCCTAAGGAGGCAAGTATTTTTTTTATGTCATCATATTAAATTTTAGTTTATAAGCAGGTCTATGCTTATTTTACTGATTTGTATTTTTTGTTGTGGGTTTTAATATCCATGGATGTAAAGGCGCGGGCAGGCATTCAAGAGGTCCATTTTCTTCCTTTTAATCCAACTGACAAGAGGACAGCTCTCACTTATATTGACAATGAAGGGAAAATGCATCGCGTTAGTAAAGGTGCTCCAGAGCAGGTATTGTTCTTTGGATGTTTGACCTTCTTCATTAGGCTTGGTAATGGGCTGTATTGTTTAGAAAGTGCTTCAAAACTTATTTGTACACATTCTATTAAACTGAAAAGATCAAATACTTTCTGCTAGATTCTTAACCTCGCACATAATAAGCCAGAAATTGAGCGGCGAGTTCATACAGTTATTGACAAGTTTGCTGAACGAGGACTTCGCTCTCTTGCAGTTGCATATCAGGTTAATAATATGGCTTCTTTTGCTTTATCCATGGGCTGAATCTTCCCAGTAAGTTCTTCTTGTTGATTATGTATATCTTTATAGCTATCTCAAAATGTTTGCAGGAAGTTCCAGAGGGCAGGAAGGAGAGTCCAGGAGGGCCCTGGCATTTTATTGGATTGATGCCTCTTTTTGATCCCCCACGTCATGACAGTGCTGAAACAATCAGAAGGGCTCTTAATCTTGGTGTGAATGTCAAAATGATCACAGGTATGGTGAGGGTATGGTGTCATCAGTTTCACTACTGTTTTTGTAATGCAGCGAGCCAACATTTAACTATTTACTTGCAAATGTTCATCAGGAGATCAATTAGCTATTGCCAAGGAGACAGGTCGCCGACTGGGCATGGGTACAAACATGTATCCATCATCCTCTTTACTAGGTCAGGACAAAGATGAGTCAATTGCAGCTTTGCCAGTTGATGAACTGATAGAGAAGGCTGACGGTTTTGCTGGTGTTTTCCCTGGTGAGAAACAATTATCTTTTACTTCTGTTTTTTTTCTTGGGAGTCCCACTCAATTCTTTATATTTCCAACTCCCTTCTCTCTTGGTTATGGAACTTTATGCTTCATGGTTTATATTATAACTATTATTTTGCAGGTGGAAATGTTTATCTCATATACTTTTATTTTTTCATTTCCTTAATTAGTGTTTGATTCCATGGCCTTCCTGATTTTGACTGGTCATTGCAGAGCATAAGTACGAGATTGTTAAGCGATTGCAGGCTAGAAAGCACATATGTGGAATGACTGGCGATGGTGTTAATGATGCGCCTGCGCTAAAGAAGGCGGACATAGGAATTGCTGTTGCTGATGCAACTGATGCAGCAAGAAGTGCTTCTGACATAGTTTTGACAGAGCCAGGTCTCAGTGTTATTATCAGTGCAGTGTTGACAAGTCGTGCAATTTTCCAGCGAATGAAGAATTACACTGTAAACTCACTTGCATTCCTGTGCATGGATTATAAACTTACTAACAGTATTAAATGAATTACATAAATTTCTGTGCTAATTTTGATTGATATTTTGAATACATATTTGTGATGCAGATATATGCAGTGTCAATTACAATACGTATTGTGGTAAGTATGTTTTCAGTATCTACATTGATGCACTGATATTATTTCCCTTCAAAGTATTTTCAGCCCTTTAATAAACATGAAGATAGCATTGCAAAACTGCTAATTTTTGAATCCATTGATGCAGTGTCATATGTCTGGTAGGTCTACTGCTCAGAGCAATGCATCTGTCGTTTTTTACATGAAACAATACAATGATTTTGCTGTCTGAGCCTTTTCTGGGTATCTTTTCTGTTATTAACTTATTTACCTTTTCCACCTGTGAACAAGAAGATAGGACTGCAAAACCACTATTCGATGATTCTGCTGATCTATGTCTGCAAGATCTATTGTTAACAGACCGATATATCATTGTTTTGCATTGAGGTCACTCCAAAATTTCCAAATTTATTTGCCACTCCAAAATTTCCAAATTTATTTGCCACCCAAAACCAGCTTTCAGTATCTTCTCCATTATGTGCGCCTTCTCTTGATAATTGAGTTGTGGAATGAAAACTAAGTTGCACCAAAACAAGCCCATAGGCAATAGACAATTTATTTCAATATTAGTTTTTAATGCTTTTCTATTCCTAATCTTTCTTCGTCACTCCGTTTGTGTTTAATGTGTTAATTTCTTTGGAAATGAATGGACGAATTTTACCAGGGGCCATCTTTCCATTTCTGGTGGAAATGAATTGCTGTCATTTTTAATAAATAATATTTGCATTAATTTCCCAAAAAAAATACAGAATTGAGCACATCTTGGTTTCTCTTAACCAGGCATGGTTCTTTAGCCCTTTTCTTAATAACTTGTTGCATTTTCAGATGAATTTCTCCAACTTCTTCCTTGGGAGTAGTTGCAGATGTCAAGATCCCATAACCTCCTACCTCCTATTCAATTCTGTCCTCCTTTCTACTATAATACAGATGGTAGGTAATATGACTGCTTTGTTTTATTTAATTAGGTTTAAATTTTAAAGGACCCTGCCCCTGCTAATTGAGTCTATATAAAATGTCAAGAGGCCTAAGTTCCTAACTGGGCAAACTGAAAGAAGTTCGAAAGTCGAAAAGGTCCACAAGAAATAGAATACTTTGAATCTGATGATGTGAAGACCTTGAAACACATAAACTTTTAACTGTGCCCACTGTGAAACACAAAAACAGTCTCACTGGTGTCTCACTAGGCATCCAATGATGTCTTAATGTCAGAGAGAGATGGAAATTGGAATTAATTCTGAGGGTTGTAATATGTTCTACATATTTGTTTTTTTTTGTAACAACTAATTCTATTAACTGAAAATCAAAATATTTTTACATATAGCAGAGGCTGCAAGGGCGGGAACCCGAGAGCCATCAACATTACAAAACTGCGCCATAACTATGAGAACTGGGGGAAAACAAAGACATACAGCCAACTAAATTGGCATTACAAGTGGACATAGATTGATAGACAAGAAGAGAAACAAAAGAGCAGAACTGATAGCAAAGGTGTAGGAGGAGAACAGACGCTTCGTCGGTGGGAGACCATAACCTGAAGTTGATGCCGTCAAGCCGAACCATGACCAAAATGTCTGGGTAATGCCCTCTGAGCACCCACCAAAGAACAAAAAAGACAGACCGCACCGCAGGTTAATCATTTTCCTCTGCTTCTCCATGTGTCTCCTCGGCATCCTGACACGCATCATCATGATTGAGAGGCTCCCTTCCTTCCATCACCTTGTCGAGGTCGGCGGTTCCTGCATCTGTCTCCGCTTCAATTGGGTCACAGTCAACCAGGGGAGGGATAATAGGGGGCAAATTAACCTGCAGAACAGGTTCAATCTCCCGCTTGATACCCAGAGAATCCTCGGCCGAGGAGCGCTCACTGCTGTGAGAGGGGTTGGGCACAATGCAGGAAAGAGGGGCAACCTGGTTTTCTTCTTCCGTCATGAGAATGGTGTTGAAATTTGGTACCGGAGGACAGGTGGTTCCCTTAGGCTTTGATCTTTGGCCTAGGGAAAAGTGTCCAAAAGATTTTAATTTTTTCTCCTAAAGTGACTTTATAATTTT